>CM035422.1:176736560-176876560 GCA_020310875.1 Ceratopteris richardii | reverse complement strand
GGTGAGAAGCCTTGATTTACCTGATATGCATGAATGTCATAGTTTTCATTGTGGCAATTGATTGTCAGTTTCCTGCTGATGTTTTTGTTGGGTGCATTTATTCTAGAAGCTGCATTATATGCAAAGTCTGTTAAGTAGTAGCGTATTATCAACTTCTTCAAATTGATGTTATAGAATTACATGTATACCATTAACGGATCTTACAATCGTCATACAGCCACTACCAGAGTTCATTTTTGCGAATCAAGCTGCTTTGAAGATGCTGGAAACGAGTTCAAATTCCCTGAGAGAACTCTCACTTGAGCACATGTTCAGTGGTGGATGCAGAAAGACCGATTTTTCTCAGCCACCCCCTTTCCTTCAAAAGGATGTATGTTTATTGATAAATGCTCTTCTAAAGTTTAGGTTAATTGAGCATTATGTTCGTGCATTTGACTATGTTAGCTTGCAGGAATATGCGTGTCTTCCATCAGGAATGTGCCGCAGTAGCACAGGCAGGCCTGTTGCTTTTGAGCATGCTACAGGATGGAAGGTTCTTACTGGTGATCACAACAGGCAAGTGGCTGCATTTATGTTCTGCAATTGGTCCTTTGCAAGGGTGTCTACATAGTAATTCTGATAAGCTATTAATTAGGATAAATAGTGATTGTAGTCATTTCTGTGGTCTTTACCTGCAAGCCAATACATTCGTGCTCTGTAAATGGCCCTTCTGAAGGGTGTCCACACATCAAGTTTAGAATTTTTGTATAACGATATGGTCACAGCACATTATACTTCGAATACGAGAAAAAGCATGGAATAGGACATTGGAAAGTTCTGTGGTCAGGAAACTGGCTTGGTAGCTGGTTTTGAATCAGAGCATGCTGCCTTAAATTGAATTGTCTTTTGTTCCACATTAGATACACTAATGTTAAGTCACTATCAGTTCTAACTGACGAGGAACTTGGTACAGCTGTCTGTTTCAATCAATTCCTATTTCCAGCCATCTTTACTTAAATGTGTATGATGTTTTATGTCTGCAGAAAAGGTTCCATAAATGAACTTGAATGCATGAACATGAAACAATTTACAACAGGTTTTCTGATAGAAATGTTGGACAAACAATTGTATTTCCTCAAAATTTTCATTCTTCATGCAAAGTACTGCTTTACAGACTTGGTACTTGGTGTGAATGAAGAAAGTCAAAATTTTTAAAAGCGAAACAGTATATTTACATTTCAGTCAACAGGTGCCCATTTTACAGGAGTCTGTGAAAGCTTATCTCACGTTGAAATTTTATTGAGGGCAATGTTCCCCCTTTAAAGTACATGATTGAACTGATACCTACAAACTATCTTATATAAAAGACTGATGGTGGAATCTGGATTGAACACTTCATTGTATTTTATAATGTTATGCTATAATGTTCTCTTCAAGTTAAAATCTACATATATAAAGTTAGGGAGTCACTGATATGTGATAATGTTGTTTGTGCTGTGCTGAAATGTTTGTCTGCTTTCTACTTCTGAGGGCATGGCACATAAGTACATGCATATACAGTAGTATTGATGAAAAAAACAGCGTAAAGGTTAGTATTCATGGCTATTGGTTGTACTTATAGCATTGGAATATCAATTCTTGAAAGATGTTTTTATCTACTATTCTGCATGGTCCATGAACTCTAATCAAGATTGAACATTCATAAACCTTTTGGTGAATCTAATGTCATTTCTTTCAATTATGAAGATTATGGAGTGTAGTGGATATCAAAGTCTTAACATTCCTTTATTGCTGAAGGTAGTGAGATGTAATATTCTTTGTTGGTCCTGAGACGTGGAATTCCTTTTATACTTCTACTAGTGACATGGATATTATAGGTCATTTTACAAGTTCTCAAAGTAAATCTACCAAGACAGTGATGTCTGAATCCATGTGGGTTAGAGATGGTAGAAAACAGCAAAGGCTTTTGCTCAATTTTGTTTGGAGTATGAATAATGAAATCCACAAAATTTTTTGTGTATCAGTAGTTAGCAGGGAAAGGCTAAGCTATTGGAAAAATATGGCTTATCATGTGTAAACCACATCTCTATACTTGTGTCATACAAGGATGGATCGTGCTTCTGTTCAATGTTGTCAATAATGTCCTTCAAAGACACAAGGGGGAGCAGCAAGTCCAAATAGTTCTAAAGTTTGAGGCCTGCAGCTTGGGGTAACAGTAGGCCATCTGGAGGTTGGGAGGACATGAGGTGAGTTTGACTCGGTTTACATTATGAAAGTTCTACCCATTCATATTGATATTACTATTTGTAGTACATGTGGGAATTGCACACATTCTCCATCCCTCATTGGCCATCAAACAAAGTATTAACGAACATGAAAGTCATTCAATAATATTTAGTAGATTAAAAGATGCCAAACTTGGTGATAACCTTCTTATTATTAATGAATATGTGGGCATATGATCTCTGCACGAGATCAAGATTAATCCTAAGTTTGGACACTACTGCTTAAAGTTGCGGAACATTGCCAACCTAGGAATTTGGTGTATTTGGTCTCAACATAAGGAACCAAAATGGATCCTCAATTTCTAATATTAGAAGATGGTTTATCTTCATGTAATTTTTGTAACTCTTATTCTTTTTGGGATTTTCAAGTTTCTTATGTAGGCTCTCACATGGCAATTCATGAAACAAGTCTCAAAATGCCCCATGTCTCAAATGGTAGACCATGATAATCCTTTGAGCTGGAGATCAATCTTGGTGTTTTAGTTCTCAGTCAAGTTGAGAGGCGTATAGCATTGAAAACAGTAAACTTTCATATATCCAGCAAAATCTAGTCAATGTTGTTGAAGGTGATTGTACTCCTGGGAAACATTTTACTTAAAAAGACGAAGAAACTTCCTTTGGAAGCAAGAGATTTTCAGGTGGCCAATGCAAGATTTTGTCCGTACTGTTAAAGGTATTTTTATTCTAGGAAACTCTTTGCTTCAAGAGAAAATGAACCACATTTGGAAGTTCTACGTATGCAAGCAATGCATAGGAGCTATCAATGATACCTGTTTAATATGGAATGGAGATACTGTATTGGAAATTTCTCTTTAGATAATTAAATGGCAAAGCAAAAATGTAAGAATAAAATCCATTCATTATAATCAATGTACATTGCTCATCATTTTGGCAAGATGATCAACTTTTTAGAAGAGCTTCATGGTGGTTTGTTACAATCATAGGTATGTGGAAGTATAATAAAATATTCTTTAAATCTTAAATAGGTGGAGCAGAGAAGAGGTAGAACAAATGGTGTGCCACGTCCCAAAGATGTACCAAAGCAGCATTGGAAGGTGTATCCATGGATTCCTTATGATAGTGGACAGATTGAACAAGGTGCTCCATTTCTTAGTGTGATGGATCAATGGAAACTCAAAAAGCTGATTTGGTCATTTTACATATCTTTAGGTCACCTAAGCTACACATGTCCATAGTCTATAATGGGTTTGTTGGGTTCATAGGAGGTTTTCGAGAAAGGGTATTTGATATAGAAATTATTTTCTTGAATATTACTAGTGGACAGATTGAACAAGGTGCTCCTTTCTTAGGGATGGATCAATGGAAACTCAAAAAGCTGATTTGATATAGCAATTATTTTCTTGACACATCCTTACGATAGTGGACATATTGAACAAGGTGCTCCATTTCTTAGTGAGATGGATCAATGGAAACTTAAGATCACCTAAGCTACACAGGTCCATAGTCGAAAATAGGTTTGTTGGGTTCATAGGAGGTTTTCGAGAAAAGGTATTTGATATAGCAATTATTTTCTTGAATATTACTAGTATTGATTATCTTGAGAATTATGACGGGATTGAGAGATTAGATCAAATTCTTGAGGATATTTTGAGGGCGTATTAGCAGACATGCAGTTTTCATCTCTGGATTCTTCATCTGAGTTGCGATCAGTTGATAGGTGTGTATACCCTATCACCTCGGCATTTCTATAATTTTTCCGATTGTTTGTTTGCATTTTGTGATATGTGTCATTGTGGTTGAGTTTGTGCATCACATTTGGAAGTGATAGAAACTCAGTTTGCAGAGCGTCTTGTGAGTCAGCATGTATTCGGAGCTCTACACCCAACACTGGTCACTGATACACGTCATAGTGTTGTGTCGATGTTGTGCATAGTGGAGCTGATATGCTATATAGTCATGTGGTTGACTACCATGAGCTTTTAGTTGCACTTTTATTTTAGGGTGAATTTGGGGTTTGCCTGGATTCATTCTGGTATATATGATTGTTGTATTAGCGGACATGCAGTTTTAACTTGTGCACTTTTCGTTCGAGTTACGACCAGTTGATAGGTGTGGATACCCTATCAGCTATGCATTTTCTGTTATTTTTCCTATCTTTTTTTTTTTTTGCATTTTGTGCTAGGTTTCATTATGGCTGAGTTTGCCCATCACTTTTGGAAGTGATAGAAACTCAGTTTGCAAAGCTTCTTGTGAGTTCATGCTCGTGCTGTGTGCATTGTGGGGTGCGTGTGTGAGCATGTATTCGTTCCAAATTCTATACCCACTATTGGGCACTGATGATGTCAGCGGGGATGTCATAGTATTGTGCCGATACTGCATAGTCGAGCTGATATGCTATATAGTATTGTGGTTGTCTACCATGAGCTTATAGTTGTACTTTCATTTGAGGGTGAATTTGGGGTTTGCTTGGATTCTTTTTGGTATATATGACTGTCATATTGGCGGACATGCAGTTTTTATTTACGGGTTCCTTATCCAAGTTACATCCAGTTGATAAATGTGTATATCCTATCAGCTATGCATGTTCTGTAACTTTTCCCATCTTTTGCTTGGATTTTTTGCTAGGCTTCATTATGGTTGAGTTTTCCCATCATTCCAAAAGTGATAGAAACTCAGTTTACAGAGCTTCTTGTGAGTTCATGCTTGTTGTGTGTGTGTGTTTGTGTGTGTGTGTGTGTTGTGGGGTGTGTACTGAATAATGGGTAGGTTTTTACATGGATCGGGAAATGTCTTTCAATCTTATGGTATAAAGTGCTTCTCGAGGTACCAACTAAATTTTGTCTTCAACCATAGGTTATTATCTTGAGCTTTCAACAAAGTAATGTAGACCTCAAAAGGTCATGAAAATTACCTAATGATCTCATATGATTACAAGTCTGCCCAATGATGAGGTTTATTTATTAGAACTATTCTAGGTTTGAAAGTCCGTCCGATAATTCAAATTGATAGTATTAAAGAGTATGTCCTTATGGAGGATAACCTAGCAAAGGATATTTTTTGTATAAGAACGAGACAGCTCAAGTTGTTTACCAAAAAAGATACTAGAGCAAAGGAAGAAACCTGACAGTATTCCCACTTTGAGAGAATCTATATCATAAAAAGGTATACAACTTATTATTGTTGACAATGATTTTTAGAAGGGAAAATAATGATGGCGATGAATCTATTTAGTCATCCTATGTGTGTAAAACGGATCTAGGCAATACTTTTGTAATCATATGTATGTGGAGGAAAAACCCATGCACAAATTCTTGAAGATATGTTTGTTATGAGAACATTTTGAGCATCCTCTTAGGATATGTTAGTTAGGCACATGTTCACTTTTTGACTAGTCTTTATAGCACATGGAGAATGGGAGCTTAATCTTGGAAAAGGGTAGCTTTTGATTCACAAGAGCTTTCATGTACATATCTTTCATGAATAAAAGTATTCTCCACTTTAGATTATGTGTATTTTTGTACATTTCTCTCTATATGTGTGTGTGAGTGAGGTGTGTGCATGCATTTCTCTTCTTGTTTGTAAGTAGAATCCCACAATTCTTGTACTTTTCACTTGAATACTAGGGGTCTAGATAATTTTCCTCTACTTCTTCTCAAGAAGTTGTGACATACTTTGTTTCTTACTTCTCAAGTTAAACCCCCAAAAAAAAATCTTCTCTTTCTCTCTCTATTCAAGTCAAGATGTGATGTGTGATGGTCCTGTGTCACCCATCATTCGTACTTGATGACTCTTGAAGTTTGGATTGTGGGGGCAAGGAGATACACATCTACACTTTCTCCTCATTTATAAAGGAGCACAAAATTTTGTACGTATGAGAGGGGAGTAACTTTCCCATCCCCTCTTTCGGCGCATGAATAAGGCATTTTGGAGGAGGGTATCATGCCCCGCCGCCCTCTATGTGATTTCACCTTGGGGTGAGCCTTGAGCTACCCGACGTGCGGGGTCGAGCTCGGATCTCGCTCTCCATCATGTTATTCCTGACAGGTGCTTCAAGCAAGACGTTTTACTTCCACCTCATAGCTTGATTAAGGAATGGACAAAGGAAGAACTTGACATGCTTGGGTTGCCTACAAATGGGTGTTTGCACAAGGTTCAAGGCCAAAGAGGGAAAGATTACAGTGTGTTTGATCACTGTGTCTTGTCATTGCCCCCTCTCTACTCTTTGTGACATATGGTGGCTTGTCTAAAGCATGCATTGAAGCTTTGTAGGTGGAAGACCGAAAGTTTTTATGTTTGGCTCATTGTCTTCTCTGAGAAGACCCAGAAACATCATGCATACTTGTGTGCCAACTGTGTATAACCACATAGTATTTTCTTTTACATTTGTTCTCTATGCAAATCTCCCTTGGATCTTCATCAATATGATCACCATGGCAAAGGATTAGGATCCTATCCAACATTAAATTTTGATCTAATGGCATAGAAATCGGCTTACAATAAAGCCATACCATACTTTTGCAGCATATTCAAGGCATATTGCCTTTGCGACATCCATATACCTATTTTGTATGTATAAAACCGATGCCCAAAAAATAGCATAGCATAGCACATCAAGATCTTTGATGTCAAATTCTCGCATAAGGATTTTCCTTACCTTTTTAATGCTTTCTTCATTATCATCACCTACACTCAAGTCATCAACATAAATAGCCACAATCGTGCTGCCATCATCACCCTTCTTTGCGTATAATGAGTGATTTACATCACACAGAAAATCCAATGGTGATTAAATAATCTACAATCCTTGCATGCCAAGCATGAGGCTTGTTTAAGCCCGTACAAAGCCTTTTGCAACTTGCAAACATATTTTGGGTGCTTTGAATATTTCTTCATAATCAATGTGAAATATCTATGCATATCCTTTTGCTACCAATCATGCTTTATAACTGCTTATGCCACCATCATCATTGTGCTTCACCGTGTAAATCCACTTGCAGCCTATGGGTTTCTTTCCTTGTAGTAATGGAACAAGCTTCCATGTTTCATTTCCACAAAGTGCAACCATCTCCTCATCCATAGCTTTCTCTCAAATCTGCATTTCCAATTACATCTTCAAAACAAGAAGGTTCAACATCTTGTATTACCTTAGCCATGTAAGCATAATGAACAGCCATGTAGCTATCATATGTTGATTGTTGCATTGAATTATGCATCCTTCCAGATCTTCTTGGTCCTAGGTCAACTCTTCTTGTTGTATCATCTGCATATGCCTTTCTTACTCATGGAGTCTTCACAAAGGGCAATCCAAGTTCCTCATCAAGGTTCTTTTATGAACTATTTGATTCTCCACCAATGGCTTCAAAACATGTACATGTTTTATTACAAGAAAAATCTTTTCTTTACCTTTTTTGGACATAGTTGGTGAATTTGTTGGAATGAAATTTCCACGCAATCTTCCACTCCATGCACTTGAGTTGGAACTATTGCTTGGTGAGACGTCTGGTCCACTCAGAACTTGAGATTCTGCACTTGAGTTTTCAACATTTCCTTATTCAAGATTAAGTCCTTTGACATCTGCGTAAAAGCTTCACATTTCATCAAATGTCACCTCTCTAATTAACTTCATCTATTGTGTAAGTGGGTTGTAGCATTTATATCACTGTTGCTCAAAGGAGTACCCAATGAAGATACATTTTTCTACTTTTGGATCAAGCTTCATCCTCAAATCAGATGGAACATGTACATATGCAATACAACCGAATACTTTCGTATGTGATAAATTTGGCTTTTTACTTGTAAACTTCTCTTTAATTGTAGCTTGATGTACATGATGTATACAACAATATGCACAACTTTTGCCCAATAATAATGAGTCATATTTTTCTTAGCCATCAAGGCTCTTTCTATTTTTGCATTCAACAATGCCATTCTATTGTGGTGTGTACCTACATGAAAACTACCATCACATTCCATGACTTTTTAGAAAACTATTGAACTCATTTGAGATGTATTCACCTCCTCCAACATATCCGAATATACCTACCTGTTTGCTTTTCCACCACAGCCTTAAAATTTTGGAAGTCAGTAAACACATCACTCTTTTCTTTCATGATGTATACCCATACTTTTCGTCTATGGCCATCAATGAAAGTGACATAAAACCTACAACCTCGCATAGATATGGTCTTTGCAAGACCCCAAACATCTCTAGGTATTGTTTTTAGCACATTCTCACTAATATGCGTGCCATGTGGAAATGATGTCCTTGATTGTTTACCAAATCGATATGCTTTATATACCTTTTGCATCTCTATTACCTTGAAATTTGGTAGTCCATTGATGATCTCCTTTGACTGCATCAACTTTAGCTTTTGCAAATTTGCATGTCCAACTCGCTTGTGTAAAATCTCTATGTCAGCAATGACACATCCTTTTGCAAACATGGTTGCATTCATTTAAGGAATTTTCACATTTAAGGTGAACATCCTAACCACTTTGTTTCCTTTGGCAAACAACCTTCCATTTTGTTTGTACTCTTTTACATATAAACCATCAACATTAAACCTAACTTGTAATCCTTGGTCAACCATTTGTCCTATACAAACCAGATTATTTGTTATATTTGGAACATACAGTACATTGAAAAGATGTTCTACCTTTCCATATTCCATGGATAATGCTATGTTTCTTGTATGCTTGATAGGATGTGATGTATCATTGCCTATTTCAATGAATCCAAGAATTGGCAATTTCTACAAACTACTAAACCATTTGAAAATTTTTGCATTGGATAATGCTATGTTTCTTGTATGCTTAATAGGATGTGATGTATCATTGCCTATTTCAATGAGTCCAAGAACTAGCAATTTTTGCAAACTACTAAACCAAAGTTTTTGCAATTTTTGCATGACCAGTCATCTGATTTGAAGCACCTAAATCAACTTATTAGACATTACCATTTGATCCAAGCTTCCATTCGTTCATCTAGCTAAAGCACAATGCAAACACAAGGTTGGCAAACACATGTCTCAAGTGGCTAAACAATACTAGTTACCCAAGTCTCTTCTAACCACACAAACTAGAAACAAGATATGAGAATCCTCCACCATTCACAAGAAGAAAGAAGTCTCACATAAACAACCATTTTTCAGCTCAAAGTCCTCGTGTAAAGAGCCTAAATTGATTAAAAAATTTGTATACATAAGACCATTGGTGCCATGAAGAATAAATATGATCAAGTATGGGTTCCAAAATCTATCCTTAAGGCTCAATCTACACCAATCCCAAAGAAGTCCATGAGCCAAGGGTCACAAAAACAAGAGGGTTCATAAATCACATAAAAAGCAACACCAACAACATAAGCCTAGGATAATTCAACATTGGGTACCTAAAAAATGTCAAGTACAATTCAAGAAGAACACAATGCATACTATGTGGGTTCCAAACAGATGTACCAGTACTCTTCTTGATCCCATAGTCCATTCTTCACCAATCACTAAACACAAGAGATGTCTTACCATCAAAGAGCATGTAGAACAACTAAAGGCATTCCTTTTCAAATCTTCATGATAACTGTGCACCTCATGCTCTTGAAATATATGCTTCTGATTTGAAAGAGAAAAAACCTATATATATGTACATGTTTTTTATTTCTTTTTTATCTTGAAAACTAACATTGGACACCTAGTGCTTCAATTTTATATAATAGGAAATGGGCATGCAGAGCTGGTCGATCAGCAACCTCTTTGTGCAATAACCATGTGACTAAATGCACAAACCTTTCTTTTATGCATCCTATATAGGTCCACATTATAGATCCTGGCAAATGACACGATTGTTGATATTCCATTCACAAGAATGATACCTTCTAATGTAAGGATATATATCACTTGTAATACTTGGTTTTCATACTCATATCTTCTTTCAGGTGACCCTCACTCATAAGCACATACATGTTACAAGAGAAGTGGCATCATGCTATTCATCTCAATAGATTATCCCACTTTGACTACATGTTCTCAGTAAAGCTAATGCTTGTCTTCTTTAGAAGGATCCACTTACGACTCCATGTGGGTATTCCTATCAAGACCCCATAGTCCCTACTATTAAGACACTCTCTTTGAAGGTATCTTACCTTCATTAACTAACTAAATTTTGAGTTATCCCACTCTTTGGGATGCTACCTTATATGCACTCCTAGTCTCCATAAAGAATCATGTGAGACTTTGAACGAACATGTGGTAATATTCTTTCATGTGGAAATGAATAATATCATTTCCCATCACATAAAGAAAAAAAACCTTGGATAGAAAATGATATCCTTAAACTTAATAAGTGTGTATGCTACTTGAGCATATTCTTAAGCATACAAAAAAAACATTGCTATGATGCAATAAAGTGAATATGCATGTTCTTGCTTTACTCTAAATGAAGATGAAGTGATCTTTAAGTGAATGCTTTATGCAACATGAAATCAAACATTTCAATTTCCACCTTCATAATCATGCATTGCACCAAATCATGCATCATGAAACTAAATCAAACCAGAAAAGAAGTGAAGAAAACTTCCCTGAGAAGATCCAATGCTCCAAATGCTCATCCTTGTTGTTGGAGAAGCCATGTCTTGATCCTTCCATGTTTGCAAGAAATTGGAATTCTTGAAATGAATTTGCATGCACTACTTCACCTATCCTCTTTTCTCTTAGTAAAAAATATAATTTTTACCCTCAACATTGGTACATCATAAGAGTATTCCAAGAGCACTAACATATGCTTATATACATATACAAGAATACCTAAGGCTAATAAAATATACATGGATGGCCTGTCACATGTCCTATCACTAAAAATCATAAGCATGTTCCATGTAAAAATGCATGCATGGAAATGGAAAACTGGAATTTAATGTGATTGTGAATGATATGCAGAAATCAAATGATCATAATGTGGAGTTAGCGATGTCTTATGAATCCATTGAGATTCTTTATGTGAGTGATTTTTATATTTAGCTAAATATCTATGATATTTCTTACCAGTGTGTGTAGTAGTAACATCATAATCAAGTATTTTCTTTGGAATTAAAATTTTAGCATCCTCTTCAAGTAAAGGGGGATCATCTAAAATAGTAGTAAGTGGTAAAGTTCCTTTAACAGATTTCAATAGACTATATGAAAAGAATTATTTATACTCCAATGAGAAGGTATGTCTAGTCCAAAAGCATTCTCATTAATTTTTTGAATAATATAGAAAGGTCCATAATAATGTGGTGCAAGTTTAACCTTAGGATGTTGTGAAATATTTTTCAAACATCTTTTACTTATTTGTAACCATACAAAGTCATTTTCATTAAATTGTTTAGCTATTCATTTCTTATTAACATTTTGCATGTAATGTTCTTGACTCTTTTTAATGTGCTCGTGAACCTCATGAAGTGTAGAAATATGATCTTGTGCAAAAGAGTAAGCCATAGGTATATCAGTTTGAGTGATAGACATGGGAGTGGGAAGCTTTTTACCATACACAATTTCATAGAGTGCATGTCGAGTAGTGGTATGTGTTGTGTTATTATATGCAAACTGTAATAAAGGAAGTTTCTCATCCCAATTACTTGGATTATCTAAAGAATAAAAACATAATAAATCTAAAATAGTACTATTCGTAGCTTCACTTTGCCCATTACTTTCATGAAGGAATGCATAGCTAAAGCTTATTTTATAACCTAAATTTTGAAATAATGTAACCCAAAAGTGATTAGAAAAACGAACATCTTGATACGAAAGAATAACTTTTGGAAAACCATGATATGGAAAAATACATTTAATAAATAACTTAGCAGCTTGAGCTGCAAAAAGAGTTTTTTTTACAAGGAATGAAATATGCTTATTTACTAAATCTATCAGCAATTGTCCAAATCATAACATTATGAGATGAAGTTGTAGGAAGAACAGTAATAAAAACCATATAAATTTGTTTCCATGGTCCATTAGGTATGGGAAGTGGCATTAATAATCCAAATGTTTTACCATGATGTCGTTTCACAAGTTGACACACAATGCAATGGGAAACATACTGTGCAATATCATTTTCCATATTCGGCCAAAAGAAAAATTCTTTACACATAGAAATAGTACTTTGTATGCCCCTATGACCCATAAACGGTGGTTCATGCTTCTCTTTCATAACAAATTCTTTAAAACCTTGTGTAGTGCATAACTTGTGTTGGAAATACAAGAATCCATTATGAAAAGTGTAGTGATCCTCATTAGATGGTGTAGAATTATTGAAAGCAGTCCATGTTTGTGTAAAATAAAAATTAGATGCATTAGTAGGAATCATGTCATGAAACAGATGAATATGAACAACAGAAATATTATTGATTGAAATAGTATTAGTTTGTGGGGATGGGAAACGATTAAGGGCATCAGCTACGACATTAGCTTTTCCAGGTTGATATTGAATTAAAGGTAAAAAAAAAAGTTTGTCAACTTGTCAAGGGCATATCTCGGTCAATACTTTGATTCAGAGAAATCGTCGTTGAGGTGCTCACTGGTCTATCTTTGCTATAGTCCTAAAAAGTCGGGGGTATAGCTAATTTTGCTAAATCAATTTCTCTGAGTATAGTTTGTCATTTTACATCATTCCACTTGCAAATAGTAGCTTACTAAGTTAGTTAAATACCCCTAGAAGGAATTTTATCAATTGCTACTGTGCTGGTCACACTGAGCAAAACATTCAACAGGTGTCAAGACCAAAATAGAAGGTTTTCTTGAGTTTGTGACTTCCAAAGTTATCTGTTTTGATTCAATCATTGCACACATCATTTCCAAAGGACATAGGCCAATTCTTGGTGTCATTGGAAAGCTAAGGAAGTCTATTAATCAAGTCTAAAGCAAGAGAGGGCTGGTACAAAGCAGGTTTAGCAGTACTACTCAGTTTCCTGGATCATCCATCCATCTTTCCCAACATTGCTTGATACTTGATTCCATGTTGCTTCAAGTACTTGGAGAAGTTGTGGTTGACAAAGCTACTATCTCCATTAGATCGGATGATCTTCAAAGAACTTGGATAGTCTTCCTGAATTGTTTGCATCCACTCCTTAAACTTGGAAAGAGCATCCTCTATATGCTTGAGTGAATAAACCCACGTGTATCTAGTGAAGTCATCTACAAGTAGGAAGAAGTAGATTGACCCACTTAGAGAAGGTGTACTCATAGGTCCACAAATGTCAGCATGGACTACTGCTAAGGGTTTATTTGCAGAAATGGATGCTTTTGTAGGCAAAGGGGCAAATGTTTTCTCAACACATGCTTCGCAATTTGATTCTACTTGTGCGATCCTAGGTAGACCTTTGACAAGATGATTGGAAGAGATCTTGGATAAGTAAGAGGTATGTACAAATCTGCAATGCCACAAGCTAAGACTTGAATCTTTGGCCATAAAACTTGAAAGCTTGTAGGGACCCTTGTCTTCATATCCTTGAGCTATCACTTCATTGGATTCGCGATCAATGACTTGAACTTTATTGTGATCGAATTGTACTGTCATGTTGCACTTTGTAATGGCCTTTACTAAGAGAAGATTTTTACAAAGGCTTGGTACATAAAGAACATCCTTGAGTGACTTGGTCTCGCCTTCAGAGTTGGTGACTTGAAATTTTCCTCTTCCTTGGATTTCAATGCACTTGTTGTCTCCAAGGTATACTTGACCTTTATGCTCTTCAAACTCGTGAAAATCATCTTTGTCATGGCACATGTGGGATGAAGCACCACCATCAAAAATCCATTCTTTCTTGGGAGTGGTTGCCACAAGTGCTTTGTGTTCAATTGCGAGAAATAGATCTTCACTTGTGCAATGAGAATGATGTTTGCTCTTTGAATTAGACTTAGATTTGTCCTTGTTCTTTTTCTTGAAGCAATATTTCTTGATGTGGCCAGGCTTGCCACAAAAATTACAAGTGAGCTTCTTCTTGCCTTTCTCCTTCGAGTCTTGATCACCTTTTTGCCCTTTATATTTGTGGAAGGTGGCTTTAGCCTTCATGCCTGTTTCTTGGGTAGCTTGGGTATGTTGCCGAGAGTCATGAAGAAGCAACAGTCTCCTAACTTCTTCCCAAGTGAGTGATTGCCCTTGATTGTACAAGGTCATTACAAAGGTTTCATATGACCTAGGTAGTTTGTTAAGTAGCCTGATGGTCATATCCTCACTAAAAATTTGCCGGCCACAAAGTGCTAGCTTGCATTGGTAGTCCTCAAACTGAGTTATGACTTTGGTGATGGTATCTTGTGGCCGAATAGTTAGGTTATATAATTCTCCTTCTAAAACATAGATCTTCGAGGGTGTTTTATCTTCGTATAGGGTTGTTAAAGTATCCCAGGCTTCCTTGGATGTTTTACATGCCGTGATGTGCCCTTTGGTCGGTCTCATCACAGGCAAGTAAAAGTTGGCCTAATGCCCTTTTATCTTTAACATTCCAAATATGCCAAGATTCTAGGTCGCTAGCCTTATTAGGCTCAGGTTCGGATCCGTCTACTACATCCTGAAGGAGATTGGTATACAGATACGCTCTCATTACATCTTTCCAAAGATTATAGTTTGGCCCATTTAATCTTTCATCCTTGGGCATGAATAAGGGTGTGAATGAAGATACAAAATTGGCCATAGATGAGGTGCTAGGTTCACTCTTTGACATTACAAAACTTTGAGTAAACTTGATCTTGAAAGAAGGGAGTCTGTGCTTGGCAAGAGTAAGTGTCAAGTGTCTAAAAACACTTGCAAAGACACTTGTGTTTAAGAAGATTGGTGAAAATAATCGCAAACTATGGACGGAAGTTGAAGAGCTTGGCACCACACTAGAGATCCTTAGGGAGGGGTTTGGGGGGGGGGGTTAGATTAGCCCTACTCTTGCAAAAACACCAAGATGAGTTGATGTGAGAGGAGATGGCTTAGATTAGCCCATTGCACACCAATTGAGCCTTAGAGTAGACTTGGAAACTTGGAGAGAACTTGTGGGTGGGCTTAGATTAGCCTCCAATCCACAAAGGCACACACAAAAGATACTTCTTTCTTATCGTCTTGAGGTACAATGAGGGGCACTTACTGCCAAAAGATAATGATGGGGTAGCTAAGGATTAGTCCCTTGGAAAAAATGCAAAGTGCCATTTGAGTGGTGCCAAATTGAGTGCCACTATGGATCTCAAGAATGTTGCCATAAAGAGGAAAATGATATGAAGGTGTTACAAGGGTTTGATATTTTACAATATAGGTAAGTGCCCTTGGATCAATACAAAGACAAAGATAAGTTGTTTCATAGTCCACTACAAAGATGTATGCGAATTACGATGGGGCTTTAAATATTCTGGCAAAGATAATGTCAAAGAGAAATGTATAGCTTTGAATTGAACATGCTAAAAGTGATGCAATTAATGAGTGTTTGTTGTTACCCTTTGGAGTTGTCCTATCCAATCATTATAGCATAAAGGATCAACTACACATCTTTAATTGTCAATCCGGGAAGTATGCAAAGACCACAACCCCTTCTAGTTAATGGAATCCAAGAATAAGGGTTAAGATGACTGTTTTTCTGAGAAATTATGAAGAAGGAGAGAAATATCTAGGGTTTTTATTATCTTGAGTTCTACAATAGTATTTTCAATTATCTTTGTGCCTAAAGTACGCCATTTCCACAGTAGAATACAATTATGAAGTCAAATTTCAAAATCAGTACATGTATCACACAGACGAGACAATCGCGATTCTATGAAAACTCAGAATTTCCATTTCGAGCTTTGTTCTTCTGCACTTTCTTACTCAATACACTAAGAATCACCTCTCTTCATACATCTTACTCATAAATACACAACTGAAGCTTACAAATTCCATGGATCACACAAAGAATAGACTCAACAAATCAAAGGAAGGTACATGAAAAGGAGAAACACGATTTTTTGTAGGAGAGCTCTGCACATTACTTGGATAGCAAAAATAATACAACCAACCCTCTCAAAATAGAGGAAATTATCTTTTATACATTTTCAAGTGTCCTCTTTCGCACTTGAATTTTGGTCTTTTTCCCTTCTAATCTAAAAATATGCTATCAAAGAGCTTCCAAAAATTCTAGAAAAATTACATATGATTCTAATTTACATGAGGAAGGCTCTTCCTCATTTTTACATCATTTATATAAATATCTCTACAAGTTTTTGACATTTTACAAATAATTTCCCTTCAAAAAAATGCTTCTTCTAACATTCTTCCCCTCCTAGACTTTTTGGCTCCTGACAAAAAATATTCTTGCAGACAAGTAGTGAGAGCTTCCTTCACTTCTTTTTTCTTTGATAAACCTGTGACAATAGATCATGACTTCTTCTTTCTGTAATGTTCAAGTTATTCACCATCTCAAATAGAGCTTTCCTCCATTGTACAACTGCTTCTGGTTTGTCAATCACATCTTTCTTCAAATATTCGGTATATGCAACTTCATATGCAGTGAGTCTGGACTTTGTAATTATTGATAGATTTCCAAAAATTTCTGACTCTCTTTCAAAAAATCCATAATCAAAGGCATCCTCAAAAATTTGGAGATAATGGCTGCTCAAAAATACTGTTCTGCTATAAGATGCCATTAAGCAAATTCTGTCTGGGGTTTCACTTAGATCAAAAAGTAAAGCATTAGTTGGTGAATTAAATCCAATGTAGTTGAGGGTTCTGAAATTTGTATCTGTATATGTTTCTATACATGCCACTATGAGTTGCATCACTCTGATTAGTAATATACAAGCTGGATCATTTACATCTTTATATGTAGATATAACAGACTCTGCTGTGTCAACCATATATTTCTTTGTTGGCCATGTTCCTACTTTAGGTCCTGTTACCTTTGGAAAATTCAGCCATTTTGCTGGAATCTGTCCTGCATTTCTTCTTTCCTAGAACACTGTCCATTCCCTTCTCCTTGCTACTGGACAATAGGCTGGATTGATCTTTAGCTGAATAGGTGCCTCTTTCCAGATTTTCCTGCACTCCTTGTTGGCATCTAACCACCTGTTCCTCCATATAGGATTAGCCTTTTCAAATAATTCCTTAGTGACATTGATATCCTCTTCATATTCCATGTTGGAGTTAGATGTCTGCAGAAGTACGTGAACAACACAAGGAAGAAGAAGAAGCTTGGAGCACAAACACACAATACTGAATGTATTACTAGAGAATGTACAAAGATAAGTAGCCCATTAGGGCAATAGGCGTATATACAAGCCGGGGAAAAAAACCTCCGAAAGAGGGAAAACAGTGCCCCGGCGGTCCTAGTGTGTTCACACACATCACTACCTAAATATATCAACAAATCCCCCCTGGGAGTGATGCGGTGAACAAGGAGTTGGCACTCATGTATAAGGAAGTGCCAAGCTATGTGGAAATCACTCCACAAAAGGAAGTAAGCCCAAAGCTTTGCGGAAAGCTTCAAACTTCTCCCTAGGCAGAGCCTTCGTGAAAAGGTCCGCTATGTTCTCCTGCGTGGGCACATATGCCAAGCTGATCTCCCCAGCAGAGAACCTCTCCCTGACATAGTGACAATGCACCTCAATGTGCTTAGTGCGAGCATGGAACACAGGGTTCCTCGCAACTGCCAATGCACTCTGACTGTCACTGAAGATGGTGGTGGCAGAAGACTGGCCAACACCCAAATCAGCCATAAGGCGTCTGAGCCACACACACTCAACAGTTGTTGTGAAAGCTGCCCTATACTCAGCCTCACAACTTGGAAGTGGCCATAGTAGGCTGCTTCTTGCTCAACCAAGATATACATGAGCTACCAAGCATGAAGCAAAAACCACTGGTGGACACACGTGTGTCATAGAAACCAGCCCAATCTGAGTCAGAAAAAGCATGCAAATCTGGCGGTAGTGATCCCCCCTTGGGATAAAACAACACAAAGTATCCGAGTACCACTCAAGTAGCGAAAGATGCGCTTAACCGCCTTCCAATGCGTGACTCCGGGGCAATGCACAAACTTGCTCATCTGTGAGACAACAAACAAAATATCTGGCCGAGTAATGCATAAGTAAATCAAACATCCAACAACGTGCTGATAGAGAACAACATCAAATGCATCTCCAACATCATATTCAAGGCCAAAACGCTGCAATAATGTGTCAATATATTTCGTTTGACACAAAGCCATTCCACCATCAACTTGCATAAACTGAATGCCCAAATAGTGATGCAAATGCCCCAAATCAGACATCTCAAACGAGGCATGCAAATCAGCCTTGAAATCAGCAATATGCTTCTCAATAGGACCAGTGAGTAGCATGTCATCAACATAGACAACAATGATCAGAAGCACATCATTAGCACGCTTAATATATAAGGTGCTTTCAGTTGGACTATTCTCAAAACCATGTGCAACCAGATAGGCATGTATCTTGTCATACCAAGCACGTGGTGCTTGCTTTAAACCGTATAATGCCTTCTTTAACCTGCACACCTGGTTTTCATGCCCGTTTTGCACAAAGCCACGGGGCTGAAAAACATACACTTCTTCATGCAAGTCACCATTCAGAAATGTTGTTTTAATGTCCAATTGATGTACATTCCAACCATGATGGGCTGCAAGTGCACAAATGCTCCGAACAGTAGTCATACGGCATGTAGGTGCAAAGGTCTCATCAAAATCAATACCTCTTTCCTGCGCATAACCCTTTGCAACAAGCCTAGCCTTATACCTGTCAACTGTACCATCATGTTTACGCTTCAGCTTGTATACCCACTTAGTGCCAATGGCCTTCTTGCCAGGAGGCAAGTCACATACAGACCATGTACCATTCTTCATTATAGCATCATATTCAGATTGCATAGCAGCCATCCAATTTTTTGAATTCTATGCTTCATCAAAAGAAACAGGCTCATTCTCATCACATAGACTAGACGCAGCCATAGCGTAGCAATCTGATGCAAAGGAGGCATTATGAGAGCCTGAACGAGTACGATATGACAAAGGTGCATCTAATTTGCTGTCACGCAAACTACACCAGCCATTTTGGCATAGTTTTTGCCTGCTCAATATCAGCTCTCTCATCAACAAGTGCATCATGTAAATCTGCATCAGAAATAGAATGATCTGCATCATCATATGAAACCTACAAAGGCTGAGAAGTTGCCTCATTAGGACCAGCACTAGACTGTCCACCTATAAAAAGAGGCATCAAAGTATCGTACATGTCTTTGGAGCTAACAGATGTCTCCTTAGTACATGAAAGCAATGGCTGAATAGCATCTTCCACAAAGACAACACACGGCTAACCAGAATGTGTTTAGTCTGTGGATGATATAGACGATAGCCTTTACTTTCAGAACTGTACCCAACAAAAATACATTTTATTGCCTTATCATCCAATTTTCTGCGATGTTGTTCAGGCACTAATGCATATGCAAACAACCAAAAACATGTAGATGAGCAACAGATGGCTTGCGGTCATGCCAAGCCTCATATGGAGTGATAGACTGCAGCGCTTTAGTGGGACACCTGTTCAGTACATATTTTGCACACATGACAACCTCAAGCCAAAAACTATGTGGTAAACCCTGACTCTTGACCATGCACCTCGTCATCTCCATGAGTGACATGTTCTTTCGTTCAGCAACTCCATTCTGTTGAGGTGTATACGACACTGTACACTGGTGTTTTATCCCACGTTCAGCCAGAAATGCATTAAAATGAGAAGACATATATTCCCCCCCTTGATTAGAACAAAGGGTGTCCATTTTACATGCTGACAGATTTTCAGCCAAAACCAAAAACTGTTTAAAGCACATGAATACTTCGGACTTTGCTTTGAGTGGATATACCCATGCATGCTTGGAAAAATCATCAATGAAAGTCACGAAGTAAAGGTAATTCCCAAAAGAGGGTGTCTGCATAGGACCACAGACATCACTATGTACAAGCTGCAATTTCTGCGTAGCCCGAACTGAACCATCTTTTGGAAAGGAGGAACGCTGCATTTTGCCCAAAATACAGCCTTCACATACATGTTTTCCAGGTGTATCAAGCTTGGGCAAAGAAGACACCATATCAGATTTTTGCAGGCGTAGCAAACTAGCAAAATTCAGATGACCAAAGCATGCATGCCAAAGCTTTGCATCTGATATAGCCTGAGAATCATGAACTGCACATGCCGAATCATTCACAGATCTTTCATAGTCTATGAGCTTATACAGCCCACGACATAAAATGCCAAAAGCAATAATCACATCGCCATTTGATAGATCATGAACTGTACACCTGTCATCAACAAATTTCACAACCAAGCCAATCTTGGATAATGCAGAAACTGATAACAGATTCTTCTTGATCCCCGGCACAAATAAAGCATCTGACAAGGTGAAAGAACTACCATCAGCAGTAGTCAGAATGATCTTACCAACTGCCATAACAGGATAATTGGCGCATGTGATAGTATTCCCTGTAGGGGAAGGCTCGAGTGAAGAGAAGAAACTGCACTGCGAGGTAATATGTTTGGTCGCCCCACTCTCAAAGTACCAAACATCTGAGTCCACTGCAGACATGCACTGCTCATGAGAAGATGGGTCAAAACTACAAACAATAGTAAACGCCCATTCTTCTTCCTGCACAAGATTAGCAGACTCTGTTTTTGGTGTAGAGTCTCTGCAACAACCATTCCAGCCTCCTTTTTCTTTGCCTCTTTTGCAGCCAGTTTTGGATAGTTCTTTATGATATGATCATTCCCTTTACAGTACTTGCAAAACAATTTCTGCTTTTCTGATTTCTTCTCATCTTTATCCTGGTTCTTCGAATGTGCAACATTTGCAGATTTCTGCTTACTAGTAGAAGAGCTCCATTTTCCTTTGCCCTTCTGACTAGCCAGGAAAGCTTGATCTGCAACATGCATAATGGACCTGTTCTGCTTGGACTGATCTTCCTGCAACAGAACAGAGACTAACTCCTCAAATGATAAGGCATTCAGATTGCCTTTCATCATCAACCGAAGAGTAGAAGCAAAACTCTGATATGAATCAGGAAGACCATTCAGAACGGTCTACACAAGTGACCTATCTGGTATAACCTCATCAGCAAAAATCAATTGTTCCTTCAAATCTTTGATCTTCGTTAGGAAACTGTCCATAGAATCACCTTCATTCATGTGCTCACTCTCCAACTATTTTCGGAGGTAAGCAACACGAGCCTCATTCCTAGCTTGGTACAATGTGGTAAGTGTTTCCCAAGCATCCCTAGCTGTTCTGCAAGAGTGAATATGAGGAATAATGGCACCTTTGATAGACAAAGCTATCAATGCATGTGCCTGGGCATCTCTGCCATCCCAACAAATCTGCTCTACAGTAGGTGCAACAAAAATAGCAGCACGAATAGGAATCTGTGGAATATGATCTTTGACACCATCTTCATCAGCTCCAGCACCTGTATTTGCAGTACCTGTCATTACAGATGTTACAGGACGTCTTTCAACACCCTGCACAATGTTCCACAATCCTTTTGCAACCAAAATATGTCGCATCATATAAGCCCATAACGGGTACTTGGTACCATCCAACTTATCCTCAACAACCAACATATGGAATACATCATTGCTTTCAGCCATGGCCGATGACTAAAATACCTTGATGCAAAAACTTGATTGTATCTCAAAAAGTTGAACGGAACTTCCCAAATGAGTTCTGCTAACCCTGGCAGACTTCGAGACGCTTATACTGGCGAACAGAAACAGGTATATACCTTTGGCACAAAAAGATGAAATAGCTTGCACAAGCGCTACGATAGTGCGTTCGGAGGCCGAAACGAGCTTAGATCGCGATTTCGCCACCACAAAGAGAAACTGTTTTGATCTCTGAAACACCCTGAGTATGCTCACCGAATTTCGTGTGAATCTGAGATTGCAAATGGAGAAGTGTCGACGGCGCCCTAGATGAAGCGACGACCTGCTCTAATACCAATTGTTGGAGTTAGATGTCTGCAGAAGTACGCGAACAGCACAAGGAAGAAGAAGAAGCTTGGAGCACAAACACACAATACTAAATGTATTACTAGAGAATGTACAAAGATAAGTAGCCCATTAGGGCAATAGGCGTATATACAAGCCGGGGGGAAAAAACCTCCTAAAGAGGGAAAAAAGTGCCCTGGCGGTCCTAGTGTGTTCACACACATCACTACCTAAATATATCAACATTCCAAATACTTGTTTGATGGTAGTCCTACCCTTGCAAGCTGGTAATTTTTAATACTCTCCATTATCATACAAAATGGTATACCTAGACCATCTGCTGCCCAATGGTGTTGGTTTGGGTTTATTCCTTTGTTGAGAGCAAAATTCACAATCTGTTCTTCATATTCATTATGCATTTTTCTGATAAATTCCATTCTTGATTCCCTATCTGTTAAAAGTTTTTGAACAAACTCATCTGAATATTCTTCAATATCTGCTTTGTCTTCTTGTTCATCAAAGTGTTGAGTTCTGTTATCTTCTCCCCCTTCATACTCCTCTGCTTGTGTAGTCACTACCTGCTCTTCAACCTGTTTTTGTGGCTTTTCCAATTTTTTTTGTAGCTTCTCCATTATCAACATTAGTCCTTGATTCTGGGATATCAACATCTCTTTCTCTAATTTCCACTCCCTTCTTTCTTTTTCCCTATCCAAATGTAATTTACCCTTTTCTTTTGCTATTTCCAAATGTAGTTTGTTGTATCCTCTCATTGCACTAGCAGCATGTATACTGGCCTGCTTCTCCATTTCTTTGACCTCTTTCAATTCTGTTTGTAACTTCAGAATTTCTTTATTCAACTCCTCCCTCTCATCTTGTGTTACTTGTACAATCTTACTCTCTTCTTTTATTTGGCCTTCCTCCATCAACAATTTGTTTATCTCTTCATTTGCTTTGACCATAATTTGATATGAACTTTGAAGAGTTCTAAACCTTCCTTCCATCTTCTTCAACTCCATTTCAATTTTGCTACTATGCTCCATCTGTTTAGCACATTTGTCCTCAAGAAATTGAATTTTATTGTGTTGTTGAACCTCTAGTTCTTCCAATGAAATTATCATTTTGGTCAAATCCTCATTTCTTTCTTGGACAATCCTCAAATGTTCCTCTAACTGTTTCTTTTCTTTCTTTTGCTCATTAATGATTCTATTGCCTTTCACAAACTCTGATTCAGCCACCATTCCTGATATAATCATGTTTCTACTAGATGGTCTGAATTGCTCTATATTGCTCATAATGACTTTGCAAGCAGACCTGATATCCTTGGGTATCCTTTCTAACCCAGTTTCCGATTCTATCTGTTTTACTTCTATCTGCTTCTCCTCCTTTAGTTCTTCTTTGTCTGCAACATCTTCCTCATACTCTAGTGTCTGATCCTCTTCCTTCTCATGATCTGATATTTCTTTCATTATCTCCATCTCTTCTGCCTTCTTTTTCTCCATGTCCTATTGTTTCTCTTCAATGACCTGTCCTTCCTCTTTCTGTGCTTTGTTATCCTAAATTGAGGTTGAATCAATCTCTACTGAGAGCTTTATCTGATCATTTATTTGCTGCTCCTTTTGTTCCTCCTCTTGCTCATCTATGTCCATAAGATCTAATTCTTCTTCTTTTTCGTGTTCACTTGTATGTGTAAATTCTTCAACATGATTTAGATCATAAAGTACTTCTTCTATACTTTGATTTATTTCTTTTTCTATATTCCCTTCTTTAACCTCTTTGAAATCCACCTTTTCCAATACTTCCTCTGTTTCCTCAATCTGATCTTTATCTTCTTTATTGTGCACTGAGCTGCATATCTGAGCTTCCTTTTCTACTTCTAGCTTTTCCTCATTTAGTTTGAAATAAGTTTGCTGAGATGGTTTTGTCCATATTGCTGGAAATCATGTATCTATTAATCCACTGCTAAATTCTTTCCTTACTTCAACTTCTTCTTCCCTCATTACTTCTTTTCCTTTTAATATCCTTTTTTCCTCCTCAAGACTAATTTGTTTTGCTGCTTCTTCATGGACTTGTATCCCTTGTGAATTTTGACTCAAATCTTCTAGTGTTTTGCTTTTTTCAGAGGCTTGTACTGTTACTATTGGTGTGCTAGGTACTGAGAAATTTGAACTTTTCAAAAGGAAGTTCTCAATGTCACTTTCTGAATCTGAAGAAAACTGTGAAGAACTGGCTATCCCTTGTTTGTCCATTCTATGTTCTTCTAACACAATTGATTCCTCCTTATTCTTTTCCTCTAATGACAACTTTACTGACTCCTCCTTCTGTGCCTGTTCAACTGCTTTCCCCTTATTCTTTTTTATTAACTTCTTTTTCTGGACAGGTTTCTTCTGAACCTTCTTCTTCACTACTACTGTAGTTTTGGTTTTAGGAGGACCTTGTAACTCTTTGAAATATGCTATCAATTCCACTTCCTTTTTTACAAACACCTCTTCAGTTTCTGCAGCCATCATCTGATCATGTAACTCTTCATAGTGTTCCACTTCTTCTTTTATCCAGTCAGTTGCTTTACATGAATAGTCTTTCAACATTTTTTGATATTGGGCTTCATAGATTGCCCTCTTATTGTTTCCTTGATTCAGACAAGCATACAAATGTTCCTTACTTGTTTGAGGTGGATGAGGTTCTTTTGAGGACTGTACTTCCTTTTGAGCAGCTTCATGCTCTTCCTTTGTTGCTTCCTCTTGTTCCAATTCTACTTTCCTTGGATCCAATCTTCTTTTCTTTACTGGAATAACTTCTTCTGACACTCCTTTCCTTTTCCTCTCTACTCCCCTCATGCTTGGTTGGGCTTCTACTTCTCTTATGGACATCATCTTAGAAGGACTTTTAACTCCTGACATCAGGCTTCTGAAATACTGAGCTTCTGGATCCAATTTCAGGTGATCCTCCATACCTAAAATATGATATATAATCCTTGTTAAAAATTGTGCTCCATTCATGAACTTCCTTTGCTCCCAATGTTTTGCCGCTTCCTTCAATTGATCATGGATGTAGGGAGTTACATCGATTACTCCAAATGGTTTGGTCTTATCCTTATTATTGAACATAATCAGTGTTACTGGCTTATGTAGCATTGTATATCTAGGCAGCTTTGGAAAACACAAATATTGAAGAAACATTCTGATGGCATATTCTTCATTCTCTTTCATTTTGAAATCCACAAATTTGGAATATCCAGCATAAGTTGCTTTATTCTTTTTGACAAAACTATTATCCAGCTTAGTTCCCATGGAATAGAACTGGAGGGCTGCCCTGATGTGCTCTGCTTTTATAGTGATATGTACCTCTTTATTTTCTTTGTCTTTGACTGAACACCTGAAATATGCTTCATTGCCTTTACCAACTTCTAAGAGACTATTCATCACCTGTGATACTCTCTCAAAATCTATAAAGATTCATCCAGCAGTCTATGTAATAAACTGCTCGATGAACCTTTATTCTATAAAGAATAAAGGTTCATCCAGCAGTCAATGTAATCCCACTGCTTTCCATCTTTTATAATTGACTGCTATTTTTTGGAATTTGTAGAATTATTGACATAGCATTGTATACTTATGGCCTCCAACTCCTACTGTAAAAATATGTTGTCCAATGATGCTAAGAGTTTCCTTCAGTTCTTTGGCTATCTTCTCGGCTTCTGGAATATCTTGTTCTTCATCAGACTCCAACTCCACCTTTTCCACTGCTGCTTCGCTGTTTAAGAACCAATGTCCTCTAGACAAGGTTACTGAGTCTGCTTTGAAATCATGAATGGGTAGTTCTTTTGCATTCACCATTCTGGAAAAATGTATCAAAACCAAAAGAAAACTCCACCCACATGAGTCACAAAAAACATAAAAGAAATCACATTTGTCTTTGAGATGTAATGAAAAAGAAAGAAAAATAAAATCTCAGATGAATCCTCACTTCCTTATTTGTATCACAGATATAACTCAATTGAAGTGATCATCACATGTGTAGCAAGATGTCTAGTGCTCTCTTCCCTTCTCTCTCTCTCTCTTTTTTTTTAATAATAAAAGAAACAATGAATGAATTTAAGAAAATCTAGAATTTTATAGGAAAATAATTAAACAATGACCGAAAGAATAGTACTGCTTAATCCTGCCAAATTAGAACCTATATCTTGCTTGTGCTATATAACTTATATAAACAAAAGAATTGTTAATTTTTCTCTCTTTTTCTTCCTCTTTTCTTTTTGTTTTCTTCTCTTTTTCCCCCTTTTTTTTTAATAATAATAATTTCCTCCTCTTTTCTCTCTTCCCCTCCTATTTCTTTTCCTAGAAAAAGGATGAGGTAGAGTAAATGGAAATAATTTCCAGAATGTCATAATTCCCTTCTGGTAAAATTCTGAATTCTTCAGAAGAATCCCAAGTGTGTATTAGATGACCATTTTGCCTTTTCCTTCATTTGTAATTCTTCATGCGTTTGAACTATTTTAGTATCTTCATCCTTGTTTTCTTTCCATTGAAGCAGATCTGATTTTTTGACCCAATAATACTTGATTCCTATTGACTTTGTTCTAGGAATAAAACAATCTTCTTTTGATAAACTGTACTTGGTAGTTTTTGGCTTCCATATCCATTTAGTTCTGGAAAATTCTTTTGATGAGCAGTGCTTGTATGTACTTTGTTTCCACATCCTTTCTGTCTTGATGCCTAGATGCTTCTGATTATTCCACACTTTCCACCTTTCTTCTGTCTTTTCAACACCTTTGGTTTCTTCAATTTCCTCCTCTTCTTGACTGAAGTAGATTTGATCATAAAGAAGTTTTGTTTGTAATTCCTTTGTAGCTTCTAGTGAAAAAGTAAATCCCTCCAAGTCTGAGTCATAGCTATCCTGTTGATCTTCCTGTTCTTCAACACTCAATAAAAACATTAAAAAGCTTTTGTCATTTATTGTCAACTTAAGCTTCATATTTTCAAAATCCAAAATTACTTTACCCTACCTAATCCATGGTTGTCCCAAAATCAGTTTCCCAGTCATCATATGATCAGGCCATTCTTCACAATCTATTTTCATATTTTCTTCATTGAACTTAACTTCAATAGATGGTGAAGACAAGCTTTGTATTATCTATCCTTCCAATGTTTTACTCTCAGTTCTTTTTAAGTTAAACTTATCCAACAAAACTGAACTAATCAAATTAACTTGTGCACCTGAATCTATCAAAACCTTGATTTTCTCATTATGAAGATTCATTGTTATAACAAGAAAATGCTCTCTCACTCTTAAAGGTGTTTCACACAAGAGAACTTCTCTAATCTCCTTGATTTTTCTTATCCTTTCCTTTGCCTCCTGTTGAGCCTCATTCCTAATTTTTTCCTCTTCTTTTTTCCTGTTTTGAGCTTGATGTATTCTTCTCCATTCAGAAACAGTTAATGGAAGATCATACCTTTTTACCCTGCATCCAATTTTCTCCATCTATATTAGCTAATTGGATAGCTCCACTGTTACTGATTTGGTTGATAATATAAGGTCCATGCCCCTTCTTCTGAAATTTTTTCTGATGTTCCTTCACAGTATATGCCAAAACTAAACCCCCTTCCTGCAAACCTTTTTCTTTAATATGAACATCATGATAAGCTTTCTGCCTTCTCTTATCTGCATATATGCTCATGATTGCTTGAAGTTTGGAAGCTCCAAGTTTTTCCAATTCCACCACTCTCTTAGATAACTCATGTCCAGTCCACTTGTATTGATTACCCACCTTTAGTGTTGGAATAAGGAATTCTAAAGGCAGAACTGGATTTTGTCCATATACCAAATTAAATGGTGTGGTTCCAAGTGCAATTTTGTATGCCACTCTATAAGCCCATAAGACATGATTAAGTTGCGAATCCCAATCATTCCTATTTGTATTTACCAATTTTGACAAAACAGTGCACAATACCTTATTAGTACTTTCTGCTAATCCATTGGCTTGTGGATGATAAGGGGCTGACTTTCTATGATTGATCATGAAATACTCAGTTATGTTTTCTATTATTGGTTCAAAAAATGAGTCCCCCTATCACTTACCAATTCAACTGGTAATCCAAATCTGGTGATAATATTTTCATAAAGAAATCTTGCAGTGGTCTGAGCATCATTCCTTTTTGTAGCGCTAGCCTCTTCCCATTTGGTTAGGTAATCTGTGGCTACTAGTATATATTCAGCATGGGATTGTTTTGCTGGAGGATGTATGGGTCCAATAAAATCCAACCCCCATTTACTAAATGCTCTTGCTGAAATAAGTGGTACTAATGGCATATTGTCTCTTTTATTTGGTTGACTCACTCTTTGACAAATGTCACATCTTTTCACATATGTTCTTGCATCAGGAAATAGAGTTGGCCACCAAAAACCAGAATATAATATGATTTTAGCAATCCTTTCACTTGAAAAATGTCCTCCTGCCACTCCAGAATGTGCCATCTCTAACATTTCCATATATTTATTTTCAGGAACACAGATTCTTAAATATCCATCCATCCCTTTCTTGTATAATTGATCTCCTATCAGTTGATACTCTTCAGAAATCATTTGTAAATTCCTTGAGTCTGCACTAACTCTTACTGGCGCTCCTTTCTTATTTCTTTTCAACTCCTCAATTATGTTTGCACTCCAATCTGGATTTTTCTGAAACCAATATAAGGTTGTAATTTCTGAATTTTGCAAGGATTGGCATTCCCAACAGTTGGAAATATATTTTTTCACATCATGAATATTATTAGGCCAATGTACTCCCATCCTAATGAGATTGTTTAAGGTGACTATCATGGAAGCATGAGTATAAGGATTCCAACAATGAGCTCTTGTTAAATACTCCTGCTGCTCATCTTCAAGAGTACAATATTCCAATATACCCATATGATTGAGATTATATAAATGTCCAGCTATTAGCACAAAATTCTTACTTTGTAATACCAGATGTGTGTTGTTTCCAGATGTTCTACAAGGTCCCATGGTTAGCAAAGGTACTAAAGTCATGGCCCATTCAGGAATACTCTCTATTTTGAATAGATATTCATCTGGTAAGTGACCCATCATCTAAAGGTGAACTTGGCTCTTTGGTTTGGATTCTGGACAAATGGTCTACTCTTAAATGAGTTTTTCCTTGTCTGATCACTACCTCAAATTCAAATTCCATCAGTAGAAGGAACCATCTGACTATCCTACCTGTATGGCATGGTTTGTTTACTAAATAGATTGGTGATCCACAAAGAATTTAAACTTGTTGGCGAAAAGATAATGTCTATATTTTTTCACAGCAAATATCATTCCCAACCCTTCCCTCTCAGTGGTTGTATAATTTTTTTCTGCTGAATTCAATTGCCTCCTAGCATAAGTAATTGGAAAGTCTAATTTGCTCCCTTCTATTGGTTGTGCTAACACACATCCTAAAGCATAATTTGAAGCATCCACATGAACATGAAAAATTTTATTCCATTGTGGAGTCTTTAGAATTGGTGCTGTTACCAAACAACTTTTTAAAGTCTCAAAAGCTTGGTCACACTCTTTGGTCCACTCAAATTTTATGATCAAAGCATATAAGGGTTTTGCAATGTCTGCAAACTTGTGTACAAATTTTCTCCCATTTCTCCCAAGTTTGTTTAGTCATGATAGCCACTCCTGATCCACTGTCTAATATGGCCTTAGCATGATTATTACCAAATTGTATTTTCAAGGTTGAGTTCCCTTCTTCTCCTTCACAGTATCCTCCTATTTTATCAATAAGTATGTACAACAACTCTTCCAATTCTTGTTGCTGTGGATCTAA
The DNA here is from genome assembly GCA_020310875.1 of Ceratopteris richardii. Classification (NCBI taxonomy): domain Eukaryota; kingdom Viridiplantae; phylum Streptophyta; class Polypodiopsida; order Polypodiales; family Pteridaceae; genus Ceratopteris; species Ceratopteris richardii. Next base: position 176,846,567 of record CM035422.1, on the reverse strand, counting down.
GTTTTTTGACTTTGTTCCCCACTTTTTCATATTGTGTTGTAAGTGAGGGTTTTGTTTTACTATCTCCTCCATTGTGGTGTGGTATAAAATTGTATAGTTTTTTTCTAGATTGATTTGGAAGGTTATTTGTGAAATATCTTCCTGATCAAGATGTTTCTTAGTTTCTATTGCATTTGCTCCTTCAACTATTGTTTGATAATTGTCTGGTTCCCACATTTTGAGTTGTGCTTCTTGTATGATTTGTTTACATCTTTGCATCCTTTCATCCTCTAAATCTGGCATAGGATATGCCAGCACATGATCTGTAGGATTTGGTCCATCTTGAATTCTTCCTTTGTATGCTCTTATTAGAGTCTCCAGACTTTGTGAATTTTTTTCCTCCTCCTGAGTCTGTGTATTTTGTGGTTGACTATTGTTTGAATGTTCCATAGTCTCTTCTTCCAAATTTTTACCCGTTCTCATTTTTCTTTCCCATCTTCCTTTTTGTCTGTTTTTCTTTTCTTTTGGAAATGGAATTTTCTTATGTTCTTGTGTGTGTGTCTCCTTTGTTGTTTCTTGTTGTTTAGCTTGTGCTCTTGTTATAGCATTTACAGTTACTTGATCATGGTCACTCAATTCTTCTCGCTCCATTATGTTAACTGTTTTTAATGGTATGTTACTAGATGTGTTCTGTTGTTTTTGAGGGTTTCTTGGACAATCCTTTATTAAGTGTTGCCTACCACAATCCTTGCAATAGTCTCCTTCTATTCTTAGTGTAGGAGGTTGTGGGCAGTCTCTAATGAAATGTTCTCCCCCACATCTATAACAAGTTATCTTTTGACTCCCTTTGAATTGGGGTTTCTGATTGGACATGTAATTATTAGTTATGTACATGAATGTGGCTGTGTCCATTTCAATTCTCCCGTTTCCCAAGTCCAGGGATTGCAGTTCTGGTTCTCTCTGTTCATATCCTTCCCAATCTTCCTAATATCCTTCATTCCAATGATACTCCTCTCTGTAAGATGATCTAAGTCTTGAGCTTTCTTCTTCTATTGGTGTGTATTTTACTGGTACTACACTTGTTGGTAAAGGTGGTTGTTGTCCAAGTACAGGTCTTGGTTGCTCAACAAATCCAGATTCTCTTTGTAAGTTGTGTTGGTTCACATATTCTCTTTCTTTAATGGGTTGTTTATTGTAGAAGCATTCTTCTCTGGTATGGTTTGTCCATTTTCTTTCTAATGTACAGTATTTGAGTGTTTTTCTATCTTGCAAATGTTGTGGTTTTTTATAAGGACATTGTTGTACCAAATGATTTTCTCCACAGTTATAGCATTTCTTATTTGTTGCTATCCTGGTGTTTATCAAATTTGTCTTGGTGCTAACTTCTAGGGCTTTAGCAATGGCTTGTGCTAATTCTTCTGCTGGTGGGATTTTATCTTCATTTGTTCTTGGTTGATCAAATGCTAATAGATCTTGTCCTCTGTTATCCTCTAAGACTATTGCCTCTTTCGCACATGCTCCTAGATCAGGACATCTCCTATAATACACCAAGGTTCTTAATTGTGCACTTCTCAGTCCTTCTATGAATAGAGATACTTGTCTTGCCATGGATGGTACCTCCTCTCTTGGACATCTATCAATGTATTGCTTGAATCTCCTAGCTGCCTCTCTGACATTTTCATCTTTTTGTTGTTTAAAAACTATGTATTAGGGTAGTTGTACTATGTTTTATTCTAGTTTTTGAGAATTCCCCTATGAAGGCTTCAATGAAAGATTCAATATCTGGATACATTTCCTTTCTCAATGGAATGAACCAAGATAATGCAAGTCCAGTTAGGGTTAGACCAAATGCTTCAAATTGTACTTTGTAATCCTCTACTTCTTTTGTCCTAATTAATTGTCTAAATTCTACAGCATGAGCATGAGGATCAGAATATCCTTCATATTGATTATTCACGCATTTAGCTACTTGATAGGGCCTAAGCATTCTTCCATGATTTTGCCACTGATGTCTCCTGATTGGAAAATCATTCATTCCTTCTGCTTCTCTTTCAAAAGGATTTGGGGAAGTGTGTACTCTCCTACCTTGTTGTGGTTCAACATTAGTGTGAGTTTCATTTTGACTTGGCAAGTCTGGTTGCCCTAGGTTTTGTTTCCAAGGTCTCTTGTCTGCACATTGGCCTAGATCATTAGAGTTTTTTGGATCCTGTGAAAATATGTATACACATCCCTGTCTATCCTCATATCTGCCATACTTAAATTGTGCTACTGGGTTATATTTAAGGGAACTTCTAAGTTTCTCATCCTAATGAGAAACTTATGCATCCCATCCTGATACACATAGGTTCCAAACCTATTTGTATACATATACTTGAGAATATTTCTATAATCACTAGTTTCAGAGGGTTCATTGGTTTCATTTAGGTTTTCCATGTTATTTATCTGCCCTAAATCCTTTTCTTGTAAATCTCCTAATACTGGCTCTATCTCCTTCCTTTTTAACTCTTGTTTATCAGGTGTGAACAATTTATTACCAGATCTCACAATCATCCAACTAATTCACGATTTTGTGAAGAGAATCGTGTTTGCCATGATCTTGTGAATAGAATCATCTTTTCTACGATCTTGTGAATATTCTAGATGTTTCTCACAATTCTGTGAATAGAATCATGTTTACCACGATTTTTTGAAGAGAATCGTCTTTTCACGATTCTATGAATAGAATTGTGTTTTTCATGATTCTGTGAATAGAATCGTCTTTTTCACGATTCTGTGGATAGAATCGTCTTTTTCACGATTCTGTGAATGGACTCGTGTTTTTCACAATTATGTGGATAGAATCATCTTTTTCACGATTCTGTGAATAGAATCGTGTTTTTCATGATTCTGTGAATGGAATCGTTTTCCCACGATTATGTGAAGAGAATCGTGTTTACCACGATCCTGCAAATAGAATCGTGTTTACCACGATTCTGTGAAGGGAATCGTGATTTTCACGATCCTGTGAAGGGAATCGTGATTTTCACGATCCTAATCCCAGACAATCGCGATTGCTCACAATCGTTAAAAACACGATTTTCTTATAAAATTCGTATTTTGGGAATCGCGATTTTGTGTTTGATTATGGAATCGCAATTTTGTGTTTGATTATAGAATCGCGATTCTGTCAACTTTTTGTAAATTTTTAGTTTTTGTTTTTCTGATTTATTCTTGATCTATTTGAAGCGCCTTAGCAAAATAATGACACGCAATAATGAACTTATGACAAAATAACGATTTTTTCTATCAAAAAATTCAAAAAACAGAAAGTCACGATTCCGTGTTTTTTAATAACTTTTTGTGTTTTTTGTGCTTTTTCCAAAATGTTAAACTTGAAATTATACAAAAACTTGTTGTAAGAAAATTACCTTGCTGCGTGATCAAGCAATGTCCAAAAAATTTTGTATTTGTAGAAGATCGCGATTCTGATAGCTCCTCTCACTCACTCTTCCACTCAAATGAATATTTTTTTGAGATTCCAGGCTTTTATAGTCTTCAGACAATCGCGATTGTGTGTGATTTTTCAAAATTTGAACTTCTCACTATATGATTTTTGTCCGTTAGCAATTTTGTGGTTTTAATTCACAAATCTTATCCTTTCCAACAAAATTTTGCTCTCTTTATTCTACTGATGAAAATCACGATTCTGTACCCAATTCTCCAATCTAATCACTTGATGCTCAATTCTTACTGAAATTTTGAACTTTTGATTTCCTTTACTCATGCAACTTATGAAACCTTTTAAAATCACTTACCTCAGTACCCAATAGTGCAACTAAGTAAAATTCTTTATCTTACTGAAAATCACGATCCTGTGAAGAGAATCGTGTTTTTCTCTGTTTTGCACTTTTTGACTTTTCTTTCCACCTGGTCTTCTCCAATGTTCTTCACCAACTCCAGATCACTTGTCACCTGCAATTATACACCACCAAACTCATTCAAAGAGATTTTTTTGAAAAATTTAAACAGCAACTTCTACCCTAGACATTTTTTATTTTCTTTCAATTTCCAGATTTTTTTTCTTTCACTTTTCCCTTTCCACTTCCCATAGCAATCTCCTATCCAACTTTGTAAGAAAAAAGAAATTTGTTTGAATTTTAAAGGATTTTATGATTTTTTTTAGTATTTTAAACCCTAAATCAAGGTAAACACTCACCTAGGGTTTTCTTGTTTTAAGATCCATTGATCTTTTGTTTCATGATTGGTTATACTCTTCTATGATTGCAATCTAATCAGTTTGGAAGTAGAGCTTTCCAAGAAAATATGTGCTAAGAAGTACAAGTATCAATTCATGCAAAGATAAATTCAAACACTTTTTTTTCAAGATGCAAATAAATCTTTTCTCAAGATTATTGTTTTACCTTGGCTAAACAAATAGATCTATCAATTTGCACATAGCTAATTTACTTGACTTTCCTCATTGCAATCATGTCATCTTTTCCAAGATTAACAAATTTGCTTGATACTTGGTCAAAAAGCACTCTACATATACAAAGATAGTCACATTTTACCTTCCCTTCAACAATCTTGATTCAATTTCTTTTCCACACACCTGCACTTTACTCTTAAAAGGTATGAGCAACTATCAATTTGCAAGAATTTCACAACTTCTTTATTCCAAAAGGTTAACTCATGCTTTCTTTTCCCAAAAGAGAAGCAAAGAAACCTACCTTTTCATTTTTTCTTTCTTGATTATAGAGTAGTACCTTTTCAATGTGTTCAAATACCATCAACAATGGAAGATCCAGCAAGGTCCAAGACTTCAATGAAGCTTTTGCTTTGTTGCCCGGCAACAACGCCAAAAAATGTTTGTTGTTACCCTTTGGAGTTGTCCTCTCCAATCATTATAGCATAAAGGATCAACTACACATCTTTAAATTGTCGATCCGAGAAGTATGCAAAGACCACAGCCCCTTCTAGTTAATGGAATCCAAGAATAAGGGTTAAGATGACTGTTTTTTTGAGAAATTATGAAGAAGGAGAGAAATATCTAGGGTTTTGATTATCTTGAGTTCTACAACAGAATTTTCAATGATCTTTGTGCCTAAAGTATGCCATTTCCACAGTAGAATACAGTTATGAAGTCAAATTTCAAAATCAGTACATGTATCACACAGACGAGACAATCGTGATTCTATGAAAACTCAGAATTTCCATTTCCAGCTTTGTTCTTTTGCACTTTCTTACTCAATACACTAAGAATCACCTCTCTTCATACATCTTACTCAGAAATACACAACTGAAGCTTACAAATTTCATGGATCACACAAAGAATAGACTCAACAAATCAAAGGAAGGTACATGAAAAGGAGAAACACAATTTTCTGCAGGAGAGCTCTTCACATTACTGGGATAGCAAAAATAATACAACCAACCCTCTCAAAATATAGGAAATTATCTTTTATACATTTTCAAGTATCCTCTTTCACACTTGAATTTTGGTCCTTTTCCCTTCTAATCTAAAAATATGCTATCAAAGAGCTTCCAAAAATTCTAGAAAAAATACATATGATTCTAATTTACATGAGGAAGACTCTTCCTCATTTTTACATCATTTGTATAAATATTTCTACAAGTTTTTGACATTTTACAAATAATTTCCCTTCAAAAAAATGCTTCTTCTAACAATGAGCATCCTACAGCTCATGAGTTATCATTAGTTGGGCTACCACTTCAACTAGCACATATTCTAATGATGGTATGAAAGGGCTCTCTTTCATTTTAACCTGAGAGGAAATAATTGCTTTGTACCAAGGTAGAAGATACTTTATGATCTTTGATCTTCAACTGAAACAAACCACCAAACATAGAGAATGATACACTCGATGGCACACTCAACATGGAAGTAGATAAGTTAAATGTACATTCATCATGCATCAGTGATGATGTAACGGCCTCTGATAACTACCAAATCTCAGCTCCACATAATGCTAGGAGATCCATTGAATGCCCTATTCAACTGACTCTCAAGTCATGTTAGAGGGAGAGTGACTTATCCTAAATCATCGATGAATAAATGACTCATCCCTGTCTGCCATAACTTGGGCCACTGCATCAGATTTAGCTCATTTTATGGCACCCATGTGATCACGAGTAGTATGAGTGAGGTGTGAATGGCACGCACTGAGCTACTGTGGCAAGTAAGCACTGCACAAAGAATCCCTTGCGCATTCAACCGCAGTCTCTATTGTAGAGCTGCTATTATCTATAGCAATTGCCAATGACGAGGAAGTGGAGTTCAACAATCGATGCTCTCTCGACACACAGAGAGTGCTCACTCTCTCTTCCTCTCAAACTCTGTGTAGCAAAGAGTTTACTCTCTCTCTCCCTCCCTCTCTCTCTCTCTCTCTCTTTCTCCCCTCTATGAGACGGTGTTCAGAGTGAGTGACTCAGGCTACGATGATTCTAGCAGTTATGCCCATTGACAAGCCAGGAGCCATGGATGATGTCCTCTTCGACAATGTGATGATGTAGAAGTTCTCATGGTGGTCGTGAGGTCCTAAGCGGGTAGTGCAGAAGCTGTGTTATGTGTCAGACAACTACAAAGCAGCAAAATCATGGGGCGTTCTTGCCAATGTTGCCTCTTGCTCTTCTAATTACACAGTACGAAGCACTATGATGAGGTGTTCAGTGCATGTCACAATGTCCAGTTGGTCAATTGCTCCTTTTGATTACTCTACTCGAGGGGAATAAAGAACCAAGCAGAGGATCTCTTTAGCCAAGCAGAACAAGCATATGTCCATTGCAATAGTTGGAGAAGGTGTTGGGAAATCATAGCAATACATGAGCAGGAAAGCAATGGTCTGTGTCAAGGAAAGATATGTTTCCCTCTTTCTTTGGCTTCGTCTATTGCCCTACTATTTTGTTGCTACAAGATACAATGGCAAATGGATTATTGTCCATGCAAATCTATCCAATGGCACCCTTCTCTTCCTTCTCCTCTGATCACAGTCAATGGCAGAGCGATGGATTATTGGCTGTTGTTGTAGCACTGTAGTACAATGCTATAGAGACAAGTATTGGCCGAAGGAGTATTGCTAAAGGTTGAAGAGATTTTGCCTTCACCTCCTATAATGCAATAGAAGGTTTTGGTTGCTTCTGTATGGCATAGCATTAAAATTAGTCGTGAAGATTGTTCACGGCTTAGCAATTCACGATTGATGTGCTGACAAAGGACGACTCCCGAAGTTATGATGGAGTATAACACTGTATTAGACAGCATCGAGTCGCAAAGGTCGCAAAGGAGTGCACAACAGTGTTTATAAACACTTTAAAATTTGACATTGAGCATCAACTCCGTGCACATGACCGAAACAAAACAATGACATAAAATAATGCCAAAGTGGTGATAAGCACTTTAAAATGTAGTGGTTGCAAAGTAATAGACCACAATGAGGGTGGGAGGGAGGGAAAAATGGGGAAAGGGGTACAAAAAAGTGAATGGGAAAGGGATGAAGAAAAGGGTGGGAGGGTGGGCAAAGGGCATAATGAGGCCCAAGAGAGTAAATTTGATGGCAAAAGCTTCCCTCAATGAAGAGAAAGCAAAACCACCAACACTCAAGCACGACCACCACCAAAATCACCGCCAAATGCACCAGCAAGACCTGCACCTAACGTTTTGATACCATGTAGAGAGTACACATGCGGAACCAAAATGAAAAGAAGAGTGTACTCACAAAACAAGGAGTGTGTGAAACTCAAAATGAGTAGACCATGAAATGGGTAAACTCATGTGGATTAGAAATGAGCTTGCCAAGAGCATGGAGTAGGCTCCTCAAGCTTCTAACCCAATACAAATGGGGGAGAGGCCCTCCTTATATAGATTTGGGAGGGGCTCTCAAAAGTACATCTCATGTGGGATAATTTCCCTGAAAGGAGAATGACAACTGGTCGAAGCACATGGCAAGGTACCCAAATTCAAAGAATATAATATAAAGTGGAAATGTAATGCAAATGAAATGGAAATAGAGTGACTCCAAGGTAAAAAAGGGAGATGCACTCTCATATTCTCAACACTTATATGATGTGACATGTATTGGTTGCAAAGGGACTGTGGAACATTGTGCAGGGTGTTGAAAAACATCCCATCACACCTTCAACTATTACAATTGCAAGTACTGAAGTTGATGCACAAGGTGTCAAAGATGGTGATATTCTATAGATTCCTATTTATTGTGTTTTCTGTTGCACCTACTGTAGAGCAATTTCGTTGGGATGGCAGAGATGCCCAGGCACATGCATTGATAGCTTTGTCTGTCAAACGTGCCATTATTTCTCACATTTGCTCTTGCAAAATAGCTAAGGATGCTTGGAATACACTTACCATAGTGTATAAAGCTAGGAACGAGGCTCATGTTGCTTACCTCCAAAAATAGTTGGAGAGTGAGCGCATGAATGAAGGTGATTCTATGGATAGTTTTCTGACAAAGATCAAGGATTTGAAGTAACAATTGATTTTTGCTGATGAAGTCCTTCCTGACAGTTCACCTGTGTAGACGTTCTGAATGGTCTTCCTGATTCATATCAAACTTTTGCTTCTACTCTTTGTTTGATGATGAAAGGCCATTTGAGGAGTTAGTCTTTGTTCTGTTGCAGGAAGATCAGTCTAGGAAGAAGAGGTCTATTATGCATGTTGCAGATCAATCTTTCTTGGCTAGTCAGAAGGGCAAAGGAAAATGGAGTTCTTCAACTAGTAAGTAGAAATCTGCTAATTCTACACAACCAAAGAAGGAAGACAAAGATGAGAAGAAATAAGAAAAGCAAAAATTGTTTTGCAAGTATTGTAAAGCAAATGATCATGTCATTAAGAGCTATCCAAAACTGGCTGCTAAAGAGGCAAAGAAGAAAGAGGCAGGAATGGTTGTTGCAGAGGCCTCTACACCAAAAACAGAGTCTGTTAATCTTGTGTAGGATGAAGAATGGGCATTTACTATTGTTTGCAGTTTTGACCCATCTTCTCATGAGCAGTGCATCCAGTAGACTTAGATGTTTGGTACTTTGATAGTGGGGTGACCAAACATATCACCTCACAGTGCAGTTTCTTCACTTCACCTGAGCCAACCCCTACACGGAATATTGTCACATGCGCCAACAACTCCTCTTATCTTGTTATGGGAGTTGGTAAGATCATTTTGACTATTGTTGATGGCAGTTCTTTTACATTGTCGGATGCTTTATTTGTGCCAGGGATCAAGAAGAATATGTTATCAATTTCTGCATTATCCAAGATTGGCTTGGTTGTGAAAATTGTTGATGATAGACGTATAGTTCATGATCTGTTAAATGGTGGCATGATTATTGCTTCTAGCATTTTATGTCGTGGGTTGTATAAGCTCATAGACTATGAAAAATATGTGAATGATTTGGCATGTGTAGCACATGATTCTCACGCAATGTGAGATGCAAAGCTTTGGCATGCACGCTTTGGTCATCTAAACTTTGCTATTTTTCTATGCCTGCAAAAATCTGAAATGGTGTCCTCTTTTCCCAAACTTGAGGCACCCACTAAACATGTATGTGAATGCTGTATTTTGGGCAAAATGCAAGTTCCTCATTTCCAAAAGATGGTTCAATTCGGGCTAGTCAAAAATTGCAGCTAGTTCATAGCAATGTGTGTCGTCCTATACAAACATCCTCTTTTGGAAATTATCTTTGCTTCGTGACTATCATTGATGACTTTTCCATGCATGCATGGGTACATCTATTGAAAGAAAAATCTGAAGTGTTCATGTGCTTCAAACAGTTTCTTGTTTTGACTGAAAATATGTTAGCATGTAAAATGGGCACCCTTCATTTTGATCGAGGGGGGGGGATATATGTCTTTTCATTTTAATGCATTTCTGGTTGAATGTGGTATAAAACACCAATGTACAATGATGTATACACCTCAACAGAATGGAGTTGCTGAATGAAAGAACAAGTCACTCATGGAGATGGCGAGGTGTATGGTCAAGAGTCAGGCTTTACCACATAGTTTCTGGCTTGAGGTTGTTATGTGTGCAGCATATGTACTTAACAAGTATCCCACTAAAGCGCTACAGTCTATCACTCCATATGAGGCTTGGCATGATCGCAAGCCATCTGTTGCTTATCTGTGTGTTTTTGGTTGTCTGGCATATGCATTAGTGTCTGGACAACATCACATAAAATTGGATGATAAAGTAGTAAATGTATTTTTATTGGGTACAGTTATGAAAGTAAAGGCTATCGTCTGTATCATCCACATACCAAACGCATTCTAGTTAGTTGTGATTTTGGTTTTGTGGAAGATGCTATTTAACCATTGCTTTCATGTACTAAGGAGAGATTTGTTAGCTCCAAAGACATGTATGATACTTTGTTGCCTCTTTTTACAGGTGGACAGTCTAATGCTGGTCCTAATGAGGCAACTTCTCAGCCTTTGCAAGTTTCATGTGATGATATAGATCATCCCATTTCTTATGCAGGTTTACATGATGCACTTGTTGATGAGAGAGTTGATATTGAGGAGGCAAAAACTATGCCCAAATGGTTGGTGGAGACTTTGCATGATAGCACATTAGATGCATCTCTATCGTATCGTACTCGTTCAAGGTCTCATAGTGCCTCTTTTGCATGAGATTGCTATGTTATGGTTGCATCTAGTCACTGTGATGAGAATGAGCCTGTTTCGTTTGATGAAGCCCAAAATTCAAAAAATTGGATGGCTTCTATGCAATGTGAATATGATGCTATAATGAAGAATGGTACTTGGTCTTTATGTGATTTGCCTCCTAGCAAGAAGGCCATTGGCACTAAGTGGGTATACAATGTTGGAGGAGATGGTGGATAGTCACAAGAGATGAAGTGGTGTAGCTAAATCTTGCATCACACCTACTGAGAATGATGATTGGAGAGTGTAGTAGGTCTCTTCTACTTGTTAATGAACATAAATAATCATATATGTATCTTGGAAGATGATCCACTATTGGAAATATCAAAACACATAGGTTGGAAGATAGTACAAGATCAAAAACTTGCTATTTTGGTTCACTCATATGTTCAGTGTTTTGATTAATTCTCTAAGCACAGCAGTAATTGACTTAATTCCTTTTGGGTAACTCTAAGTAAGTTAATGAGCTAACAATCATGAGTAATTTCATAAAAAATGATGGACTACATGTAGAGAAATGTGTTTAGCAAATCATGCGATCATCTCGATATTTTCAGGTTATGAGAGTCAGCAGACCAGTGAGTATTGAGTAAAGATGAGCTAACATCTAATGATCCCGAGAAGCTTTGCTGATGAAACTTTGTGGAATTGTAGTAGAAAATATGTTGAATGTATTATGCTTTAAATCATTTCAAAGGATCAACTACACACAGTGAACAAGCTCTGACAAGATCACTATTCTGATGGAGTTTTGATAGAGAAGTGACATAAGAATGTAATGATCATATATGTATTAAAACATGTACAAATACAATGTCATTGGCAACCAGTCATTGCTCAATGTGTGAGAGGTGAGTGAGTTATGAGGTGAGCTCCCACTTCACAATGTGTGTACATCAAACTTATCTTTGAACCTCGAGATACACACGAGTCTTTTAGATCCTCCTTTTAAAGTCATAGTTGGAGCCAATGTTTGAATTCAAATTCAAACTTCCACCTAAAAGTGAATGCTAACATTTAGGATAGATTCTCTCTTAACTCAACAACCAAAATGATTTGTGATTTAGCTCTTCCTAACTCCATGTGGATACAATCCACTTTTACAAAAGTAAATGTGAAGTAAATTTACAAGAGGTTGAACATATGAGTCCTTGCATAGGCTATGCCAATTAATCAATCATGAGCTACTCAACCAAGTATGTGGGCTTGGTTTTCATTTGCACCAAAAGCTCCCCCTCAAGTCTAACATGCTTGGTCTTCATTGCTCCTTAATTTCCTACAAATCAATAATCAATTTGAACCTATTCATTTTTTGTTCCATCTAATGCCTTTGTGAGTATATATGCACATTGTAGATGAGTTGATACATAGGATAGTTGAATATCCTTACTAAGAAATTTATCCCTTACATAATGATAGTGCACTTCAATGTGCTTAGTCCTTGCATGATATACAGGATTAGCAGCCAAATGAAGTGAACTAGTATTGTCTCTAAAGATTATTGGAGTGTAGGAATGTATCTCCAAATTTGCATATAGTTGCTTAAGCCACATAGCTTCCTAAGTTACAATTGCCAAACCTCTATATTCTGCTTCTTTGGAAGATAAGGCCATAGTTGGTTTCTTCTTGGATGACCAAGATATGAGCTTTGAACCTGCAAAGGATAAGTACCATGAAGTGCTCCTCCTATCATCCTTGGAGCTAGCCCAATCTGCATCAAAATACATCTTTATATCTATGTCAAAGGTGAAGGGATTGAATCACCCTTCAGTCATTGTACCCTTTGGATACTTAAGCACCCTCTTTGTAGCTTCCATATGAGGCTTCCTTGGTGCATGCATAAACTGACTCAATGTACTTACGGCATAGGCAATGTCTACTCTTGTAAAGTAGCATAATTAAGCATTCCCACAAATTGTTGATAATCTGTAACCTCATCAAGTAGTTCACCTTCATGTGAACTCAATTTATGGTTGAGTTCCATAGGAGTACCTGAAGCTTTAGTGTTCTCCATCTTAAACTTTACCAACAGATCATGTATGTACTTCCTTTGGGTGATGAATATACCTAAATCCATATACACAAGCTCTAATCCAAGAAAGTAGGTTAATAAACCTAGATCAATGATTTTGAATTCCTTCATTAATTGAGCCTTGACCTGCTTGATGCCATCAAAATCATTCCATGTAATAATGATGTCATCTACATAGATACATAAGTAGATAGCTTCTGATTTGTTCTTCTTGAAAAATAAAGAAGAATTTGCCTTGCTTGCCACAAAGCCTTGGTCCTGCAAATAAGCAACAAGTCTATGGTTACAAGCTCTAGGTGCTTGCTTGAGACCATAGAGTGCTTTCCTCATCTTGCATACATAACCTATTTTATCTTCATCTTCAAACCCTAGTGGTTGTGCCATATACACCTCTTATGATATCCATCCATTTAAGAATGCATTCTTGACATCGAACTGATATAAATTCCAATTTTTAGAAGCAGCAAGACTTACCAAAATCCTGATTGTTGGCATCTTTGCCACAGTAGAAAATGTTTCTTCATAATCTACTCCATGTGTTTGGGCAAATCCATTTGCCACTAACCTTGCCTTGTACCTGTTTATAGATCCACCAGAGCTCTTTTTTATTTTGTATATCCACCTTGAACCAATTACCTTCATATCTAGCTTCTCAAGAACTAGATCCCAAGTGTGATTTTCCTGTAATGCTTCCACTTCTTCCTGCATAGCTTCTCTCCATTCTTTCTTCTTCCTAGCCTCTTCAAATGAAGAAGGCTCTTGTGCCATAATGTCTTTAGTGATACACATAGAATGTTTTGTGAATAAGGATGTATCATATCCATACCTTATGGGCTTCTTACTTTCTCTTTGTGATCTCCTTAATGCTTGATTTGAAGACTCGGGTAGGTCTTCTAATTGCTTGAGTTTGGACTTGCCTCTTGACTTCCAAGCCTTGAGGTCAATTTTCTCTTCATCTTCTGAGTTGATATCTTCTGCCAATGGTTGATCTTCTTGTGTGAGGGTTGGAAAATCATTCTCCAAATCATATGGTAACTTGACTTTCCTACAATCATCTTCAAACCATTAATTTTTTTCATCGAATACTACATCCCTACTAACCATAAATGCCTTGTTAGTGGGATTGTATAGTCTTTACCCCTTTTGATTTTGATCATACCCAATAAATATACATTTCTCAGGGTCAAGTTTTCCTCTCACTTGTGATGGAATGTGTGCATAGGCAATGCACCTAAATATTTTGCAGTGGTCCAATGAGGGTCTCATGCCATTCCATGCTTCATAGGGTGTCATACCATCCAATGATTTGGATGGAAGCCTATTGACCAAGTAGGTGGCAGTGGAGAGAGCCTCTACCCATAAATAATTAGGTAACTTCTTCTCATTTAACATAGACCTAATAGCTTCAACAATTAACATGTTCCTTCTCTCTACCACTCCATTCAATTCAAGAGTGTACCTGGTTGTTACTTCCCTCTTTATGCCTCTGTCCTATAGAAAAAAATCAAACTCATGTGAAAAGTACCCACCACCTCCATTATATCTAATCATCTTCAAGCTCCTTCCTATTTGGTTTTCAATTAGTGCCAAATACTTCTTGAAACATGTAAATACCTCATCCTTATGCTTCATGAAATAAAGGATTGTCCACCTACTGTAATCACCAATAAATGAAACATAGTACCTTGAACCTGAGATGGATAGATCTTTGCTAGCGCCCCACACATCAGTGTGTACAAGCTCCAAATAGTCTTCATGGATGTATCCTTTCCTGTTGAATGGTTGCATGTGAGCCTCGCCAAATTGGCATGCTCCACATTTGTATATCGTATGCTGCTTGGTCACATTGGGAATGCCAAGCACACTTTGATCCCTGCAAATTTGCTTCAGAGTTCTTTCTCTTATGTTTCCTAGCCTTTTGTGCCACATTTCTAACTCTGATAAGGTTTGATCTCTATAATTGAATAGAGCTATGTTCCTTGTGTATTCAATTCAAATGTAAATAATCTACATGTCTTCTCACCTTTGGCAATCCTTTTGAAACCTTGTTGGGGGTCTTCCACATATGCTCCATGCTTAGTGAATCTAATATGTAACCCTTTCTCAACAATCTGCCCAACACTAATTAGGTTTTTTTGTTATGGTTGGCACATACAGAACTTTTCTCAAAAGGTTCATACTACCATGAGATGTTTTGACATTTCCAATTTTCTTGACTGAATGTTTAGTATCATCACCTGTTTGTACCTCATCCTTCCCTTTGGGTACTTCAAGATCAGATAATAGAGCTACATTTCCAACCATGTGATTGGAACAACCTGAATCAATTTAGAAAAGATGCTCATCATCTTTACCTTGCTTGGATGTCATGTTCATGATGAGTAGAGAGTTTTCTTGGTCTTCAGTATAGTTATTGTAGTCCCTTCTTCCTTTGAAGTTCCCTTGATAATTATTGTTATTGTAGCCTTGATTGTAGTTATGGTTGTAGTTGCATCCACCATTGTTGTGTCTACCTACCTCTTGATTGTCCATGGCTGACTCTATGGTATCCTCTTCCCCTTTGGTTCCTTGTATTCTTGAAAAATTCTTCTGTAGTGTGGTTGTTAAGAGTGAGTTGTTGTAGGTCTCCCCCTGCCTTGCTTTCCTCCTCTGCCTCTTCCTCTAGCACCTCTTCCTCTTCCTACATAATTAGCTTGAGAGGTACTAGCCTCTTCTTCACTCTTCTTGTTTTTACCTTTATCCTTATCTTTATTCTTATCTGTATAAAGGGAAGAATATTGGTTACCTCTTGAGTTGTCACTGTTTCTATTGAGCTTTGTCTCGTGGGTGAAGAGTTGCTCCATCTAGGTGTTGAGATCAAGTATTCGCATATCCATGTAGAGGTCCATTAATGTGGTGAAGGACTCCCATTTTTCATCAGCCTTGATTCCATTAATGATCTCCCTCACAATGTGTTCTTCTTCTATCTCCTCTCCAATGCTTGCAAGTTGGCCAGCCACATCTTTCATTTTGGTTATATAATCAACCACTCCTTGCTTTTTTTGTTTCTTTAGGGTTGTGAATTCCATCCACAATTGATTCTTCCTAGCTCTTGTGTTTGATGAAAGCACTTCCCAAGTCTCTTGGGAGGTCTTGCAATTCCTAACGTGTGGTAACAAGAAATCAGAGACTGATTTTAGTAGATATGACATGGCAAGAGCATCCTTTGCACACTATGTGGTCAGCCTTTATTGCTCTTCCCTTGTAGGGTGTTGCTTGCTCCTGATAATTGGCATCTCTTCATCTCCTGAGATGTATCCATATATAATTCTCCCTTGAAGGTATGCTTGCATCCTTAGTGACCATGCTGAGTAGTTGTTCCTATCCAATTTGTCAATAAAGGGTCGAAATCCATCTCCCATCTTGATTGTTGCTGCTCTGATACCACTGTTGGAGGAGATGGTGGATAGTCACAAGAGATGAAGTGGCGTAGCTAAATCCTGCATCACACCTGCTGAGAATGATGATTGGAGAGTGTAGTAGGCCTCTTCTACTTGCTAATGAACATACATAATCATATATGTAGCTTGGAAGATGATCCACTATTGGAAAGATCACAACAGATAGGTTGGAAGATAGTACAAGATAAAAAACTTGCTATTTTGGTTCACACACCTCTTCAATGTTTTGATTAATTCTCTGACCATAGCAGCAATTGAATTAATTCCTTTTGGGGAACTCTAATTAACCTAATGAGCTAACAGTCATGAGTGATTGTTGGAGTTAGACGTCTGCAAAAGCACACGAACAGCACAAGGAAGAAGAAGAAGCTTGGTGCACAACACATAATACTGAATGTATTACCACTAGAATGTACAAAGATGAGTAGCCCATTAGGGCAATAGGCATATATACAAGCCGGGGGGAAAAAACCTCCTAAAGAGGGAAAAAAGTGCCCCGGTGGTCCAAGTGTGTTCACACACATCACTACCTAAATATATCAACAAATCCCCCCTAGGAGTGATGCGTTGAACAAGGAGCTGGCACTCATGTATAAGGAAGTGCCAAGCTATGTGGAATCAATCCACAAAAGTAAGTAAGCCCAAAGCTTTACAGAAAGCTTCAAACTTCTCCCTAGGTAGAGCCTTCATGAAAAGGTTTGCAATGTTCTCCTGCATGGGCACATATGCCAAGCTGATCTCCCCGGCAAAGAACCTCCCCTGACATAATGATAATACACCACAATGTGCTTAGTGCGAGCATGGAACACACGGTTCCTTGCAACAACCAATGCACTCTAACTGTCAGTGAAGATGGTGGTGGTAGAAGACTAACCAACACCCAAATCAGTTGTAAGGCATCTAAGCCACACACACCCAACAGTCGCTGTGAAAGCTGCCCATACTCAGCTTCACAACTAGAAGTGGCCACAGTAGGCTCCTTCTAGCTCATCCAAGATATGCATGAGCTACCAAGCATGAAGCAAAAACCACTAGTGGACACAGAAGTGTCATAGCAACCAGCCCAATCATAGTCAGAAAAAGCATGCAACTCTGGCACGAGTGATCCCCCCTTGGGATAAAACAACCCAAGTAGCCAAGTACCACTCAAGTAGCAAAAGATGCACTTAACCAATTGCCAATGCTTGACACCTGGGCAATGCATAAACCTAATCATCTATGAGACAACAAACTAAATATCTGGTGGAGTGGAAATAGGCTTAGTCTTCAAGGCCAAAACACTACAATAATGTGTCGATATATTTCATTTGACACAAAGCCATTCCACCATCAATGTGCTCAAACTGAATGCCCAAATAGTGATGCAAATGCCCCAAATCGGACATCTCAAATGAGGCATGCAAATCAGCCTTAAAATCAGCAATATGCTTCTCAATAGGACCAGTGAGCAGCATGTCATCAACATAGACAACAATGATTAGAAGCACATCATTAGCATGCTTAACATCTAAGGTGCTTTCAGTTGGATTGTTCTCAAAACCATGTGCAATCAAATAGGCATGTATCTTCTCATACCAAGCACGTGGTGCTTGCTTTAAACCATATAATGCCTTCTTTAACATGCACACCTAGTTTTCATGCCCTTTCTGCACAAAGCCACAGGGCTGAAAAACATACACTTCTTCATGCAAGTCACCATTCAAAAATGTAGTTTTAATGTCCAACTGATGTACATTCCAACCATGATGGGATGCAAGTTCACAGATGCTCAGAACAGTAGTCATATGGCATGTAGCTGCAAAGGTCTCATCAAAATCAATGCCTTTTTCTTATGCATAACCCTTTGCAACAAGCCTAGCCTTATACCTGTCAACTCTTCCATCACGCTTACACTTTAGCTTGTAAAACCACTTAGTGCCAATGGCCTTCTTGCCAGGAGGCAAGTCACATAAAGGCCAAGTACCATTCTTCATTATAGCATCATATTTAGATTGCATAGCAGCCATCCAATTTTTTGAATTTTATGCTTCCTCAAATGAAACAAGCTCATTCTCATGAGAGAGACTAGATGCAGCCATAGCATAGCAATCTAATGCAAAACATGCACTATGAGAGCCTGATCGAGTAGGATATGATAGAGCTGCACCTAATTTGTTGTCACGCAAAGTCTGCACTAGCCATTTTGGCATAGTTTTTGCCTCCTCAATATTAGCTCTCTCATCAACAAGTGCACCATGTAAATCTACATAAAAAATGGGATGATCTGCATCATCACATGAAACCTGCAAAGGCTGAGAAGTTGCCTCATTAGGACCAGCACTAGACCATCCACCTGTAAAAAGAGGCAGCAAAGTATCATACATGTCTTTGGAGCTAACAGATGTCTCCTTAGTACATGAAAGCAATGGTTAAATAGCATCTTCCACAAAAACATCACGGCTAACTAGAATTCGTTTAGTCTGTGGATGATACACATGATAGCCTTTACTTTCAGAATTGTACCCAACAAAAATACATTTTACTACTTTATCATCCAATTTTCTCTAATGTTGTTCAGGCACTAATGCATATGCCAAACAACCAAAACACGCAGATGAGCAACATATGGCTTGCGATCATGCCAGGCCGCATATGGAGTGATAGACTCCAGTGGTTTAGTGGGACACCTTAAGTACATATGCCGCACACATGACAGCCTCAAGCCAGAAACTATGTGGTAAAGCCTGACTCTTGACCATACACCTCCCCATCTCCATGAGTGACTTGTTCTTTCGTTCAGCAACTCCATTCTGTTGAGGTGTATACGGCACTGTACACTGGTGTTTTATCCCATGTTCAGCAAAAAAATCATTAAAACCAAAAGACATATATCCCCCCCAACAAAATGGAGGGTGCCCATTTTACATGCTGACAGATTTTCAGCCAAAACCAAAAGCTATTTGAAGCACATGAACACTTCGAACTTTGCCTTCAATGGATATACCCATGCATGCCTGGAAAAATCATCGATGAAAGTCATGAAGTAAAGATAATTTCCAAAAGAAGGTGTCTACATAGGACCACAGACATCACTATGTACAAGCTGTTATTTCTGAGTAGGCTGAACTGAACCATCTTTTGGAAAGGAGAAACACTGCATTTTGCCCAAAATATAGCCTTCACAAACATGTTTTTTGGGTGTCTCAAGTTTGGGCAAAGAGGACACCATTTTAGATTTCTGCATGCGTAGCAAACTAGCAAAATTCAGATGACCAAAGCATGCATGCCAAAGCTTTGCATCTAACATAGCCTAAGAATCATGTACTGCACATGCCGAATCATTTACAGATCTTTTGTTAGAAACAATGTCCCATTGGTCAAAGAGTTGGTCAAAGATGGTCCATCTTGCTCACATAATACAGCATTAGTAATTGTCTTCTAAGGGTCCTTGTACAAGAATCAGCATGAGCGCCTCAGTTATGTGAGAAGCCTCTCATCTAGCCCATCTAGGTTCAAGTCCCGTGAGCGGCAATAGACGGCAGCGTGAGAAAAACACGTTTTTTAGCTTTATGCTTTTCATAAATCAGCAACGGGTGACAGTTTTGTGTTTTTTCTATTTTGGTGTCAATTACGATCGCTTGTGCTTTATTGAGTGCTTTTGGAGAAGCTTTTCAAGATACACACAAAGCTATATAAGAAA
The DNA here is from genome assembly GCA_020310875.1 of Ceratopteris richardii. NCBI lineage: Eukaryota > Viridiplantae > Streptophyta > Polypodiopsida > Polypodiales > Pteridaceae > Ceratopteris > Ceratopteris richardii. The sequence goes on along the minus strand of CM035422.1, from coordinate 176,826,768 downwards.
AGCATGGCTCATTGTATTCATCCTTCACATAGTTTCAACACCAAGCTTTGGAGAGCTTTGGTACCTCAATACAGGTGATGCTTTTTAGCACATGGGGCAGCCATGGTGCTATTTTGGAGCATGTTGAGGAGCATCTATGGAGTTCTTCTTGGAGAAGAAGAGTGTGCTCACACTCTTGCTTATGGAGAGGCTATTAGCAGCTTGGTGGTGTGGATCGGCCATTCACATGATGTATTTGAAGATTATCTTCTACATGAAGATTTCGGTTTACTTCAAAGACATTGGATGGTGGTTAACATAAGATTTGCATCTTATGTTAAGACTTCAGGTACATGTTCTCTTTATGCACACATGTACTACTTGAAGTCTATGGAGGCAATAACATCCATATGAGGAGGAGTCCTATTCGGCATAGGTACAAGAGAATCAGTACATGTATGCTTTATGCATATTTCGATGAGGTGTTCGAGAAGGTATTGTCATATGAGTTTGAGGATTTCTGACAGCAAACTTGTTAGCATTCTTTGCTAATTTTGTAAGTATGTGATCTTTCACACACGTATCTGACTTAGGGTCTTCCATAGCCTAAGTTCAGATGAGGGTTTGTTGATTATCAGTTTCACACTGATGCTTCCTCTTTCTGTCACTCATATTCACTCTTCTACAACCTATCAGGTCACACATCTCATGTATATTCAGATTTATGTCCATACATCTGAATATGTTTGTTACATTTGTACATTCACTCATCCATCTATTTTTGTTCACATAGAGTGGTTGATAGTTTTGCTCCCACATTGTACATTGAACATTGGTATATACGATAGTGTGAGTAAGCCTTGGCTTACGTAACACTTTACACATGTTGTCTAATCTTTCTCTATCTTTGTCTCATCATTTGTATGATTAAATGTGGTATGTTCATATTTTGTCAATATTGGAAGATTGCTAGATTCTATGTTGTATATGCTCGACCTATGGAACCTTGGACATGTGAGATTAGTAATGGGCCTACTAAATTTCCAACATTTGGTATCAGAGCTCTACGGTTTTATCAGAGCTTTAGGGTTTTGATATCAGAGTTCATTCATGCTCATTCAGATTCCTAGGTTCCCAGAATTCCAGGTTTACAACATATGATTTAAGGGCATCTTCTAATATTTTACATTTGACATACACACTTAATCTAGATGAGTAGAGATTTGAGAATTAGACAATTCGGTCACATGTTTGTTTATCAATTTGGAGTATGAAGTTGATGACCTGTTAGTAGCCGAATACTTTTGGAAGAGTATGAAAATACTTTTCAGAAAGTATTGCTTGAAGACCAAGACTTGATGAAGAGAAGGCTACTTCAAATTCAAGTAAAAACAATGGTTTGGAGAAGATGAAGGAATCAAATCAACATCAAATCATAGGTATCAATTTCTACTATCAGATTATCATTTGCAGGTCATGTCTTAGAAGAGCAGTTATGAAGAGATTTGAAGGATTCAAGGAGTGCTTTTATATACTTTCATTATTTGAAAGTTAAAGGCTACATCAAAACAGGTATCTATAGGTTTTTCTAGAGATTTTTGAGAGATCTCTTTCATGGCAAGAAAACTCATCTAAGAAGACAAATGTGGAGAGCATCAGTTTTGTTTTCAACCAATTTTGTGTTGTAAGTTGGTTGGAAGTTTATGGTCACATTTTATCTAGAGAGATAACTCTAGAAAGGTAATTCATCATTCAGACAAAAGGTTGGTGAATTCAGTCATATCAGTCATTTGAAACATAATTTTGATTCAGGAGATATGAGGAGATGATAAAACATGATTCTATGTTCACTTCCATTTGTATACCATGTTTGTTTTGTCTCTTACTCTTAGCATTAGAGGAAGAGAAAGAGTTCATTTGAAGAAGTTAAGCGTGCTTGCTACTTCAAGATGAAGAGAACAAAAGGTATGGAAGAGAAGTTTGAAGATGTTGACATCATCATCAGGTGGAAGCAAGATGCAGAAGAAGAAGGTCCATCATTTCCAAAAGAAAAGTAAGGCTTCCTTTTCTCATATATTTCCCATATACTTTTCTTACTTTATCCTCTACATCCAAAGACAAGTCTACGAGAACATCTTGTATGAAGATAGTCTAAAGAAGAAGCAATTTCTTGTTTTGCATTACACTTGGTCATGATTTAGTAGATTTGACAAAGAATTGCATTGAGAGAAAGAAAAGCAGCAGATATATGTTGTGACTCATATGTGCATGAGTTATGTTTTAGTTGAAGCTTTTAAACAAGCAGCTTATACGTTCCCTCAAAGAATTCTTGGAGTGTCAATACAGAGCTACTTGGTATATGACAAGCTGCAGAGAAGTATATTTCTTCTTTATCTAACTCTTGAGGTAAAAGAGTTTTTTGTAGCAGATGTTGAAGACTTGGGTTGAGGTTTTGTGTTTGGAAAAGTTACCTCATATTCAGTATTTTCAGAGAACTTCAGAAAATTCAGATTTTTTTTTATATACTAGTCATTTGAAGAATCTACTTTTTATGATTGTCTTGATTTTTGGATACATGCTTGTATTAAAAAAGGTGTTCCAATTTAGATCCTATAACTTGATTGAGAAGTGGAGTTAGCCAAAGAAAGTCAAGCAGATACTATCACATTTCACTCGGGAAGAATATGAAAAGATGAAGTATCAACATGCAGCTTTTAGAGTTCTCAAGGTGAGAAGTTTATCCACTTATGTTTCAAGTAGGAGTTGCAGATTCTTGGGAAGGATTTGTTTGAAGAAAAGTTTTACAACTTTGTGAGAAGCATGGACACTTGGAGACATTCAGGTAACAAATCAAACATTCAGTCATGAAGTTTTGATGAGAGCAGATTCTACACAAGTATTTTGTTGGAGAGATCATTGATCTTGAATGATCTTATATGATCTTGGATGATCTTGAATGATCTTGATCATCTTGAGTATTTATGAGTTAGATGTCTATCCTTTGTTTGAAAAGTTCTTTGCATTAGAAGAAGTAAGTCAAAAATTCAGATTCTATCAGATTTGTGTCACAGAGAAATAGAAGAAGATACTTGTTATGTTGCAGAAAGATTATGAATCCTAAAATGCTTTCAGCAAGGTTTTTATGATAGATCAGCTAACCTTATTCTAGATTTTGGGAAGCTCAGGAGTAAACAGTGAAATCCATTAGCATCTGTAGTGTAATAAAAAGGATTCAAAATTTTTGTTTCAGATACAAGTATTTGATCACTAAAGATCGGATTTATTGAAAGAAGGAAGACATTCCAGATTTCATAAAGTTTGATATACTTGAAGAATTTTGGATACTAGTGTTAAATTATCTAGGGGGTGATGAAACATGAAGACTTATTTTCAGCCATATGTGAAAGAATGCAGAGTCATACCTATAGGTATTCCTATTTCAGGTATTCCTATATTTCCTTTGTCAGTTTCTCTTTTTGTTCCAGCTTTGAAAGAAGAAGGAAGAAGGAGAATTTCTCGAGAAAGTTGTTGTTAGAATGTTCCTATTCAAGAGAAGGTTCTAGAGTTCTATTGAAGAGAAATTTGATATTTCAGAAAGGTATGTTTTCAGAGGTGCGCACATTTATGTTTATACTAGATTATGAAGGAAAGAAGTATGAAAGACTTTCAAATAGAACAAGGATGAAGACATGATGGCATCATAGATTTTTTTATAAGACTCATGAGTTGATTTCAGTTGAGTTGACTTGACTTGACTTGAGTACAGTCAGAGATGAACCAGCAGTGTTCATAATACACTAAGTTGTGAGTTGTCAGTCACAGGTTCTAGGATTCAGTTCTTGATTTTGTTTAGTGTATTTACATGACACAATAGAAGTATGTTGAGAAAGCTTTTGTAAGGTAAATGCAAATATGTGGATCCTAGTGTATGTTTTCAAGTTTGAGAAGATAGGAGATAGCAGGTTCAGAGTCAGTACATGCTATATATATTGTCAAGAAAATGATTGCTTGATGAGTACACTATTGGATATCTAGTTTGCATATTTTCTCAAGTATTATGGTTCATATTCAGAAAGTTCAGTTTGAAGGAAAATCAAATTCAAGTTTGAAGACTTTAGAAGAACAAGTTTTAAGGTCAAATTTGGGGAGTACAAGTTTGAAGTTTATGAAGTTTGCAGATCCAGTTCAGTTTGTACCAATGTGACATTGCAGGGGGGATTGTTAGAAACAATGTCCCATTGGTAAAAAATGGTCCATCTTCCTCACATAATACACCATTAGTAGTTCTCTTCTAAGGGTCTTTGTACAAGAATCGGCCTGAGCGCCTTGGTTATGTGAGCAGCCTCTCATCTAACCTGTCTAGGATCAAGTGCCGTGAGCGGTAGCAGATGGCAGCGCGAGAAAACACGTTATTTAGCTTTATGCTTTTCATAAATCAGTGATGGGTGACGGTTTCGTATTTTTTCTGTTTTGGTGTCAATTACGATCGTGTGTGCTTTATTGAGTGATTTTGGAGAAGCTTTTCAAGATATACACAAAGCTATATAAGAAGAGCATGGCTCATTGTGTTCATCCTTCACCTAGTTTCAACACCAAGCTTTGGAGAGCTTTGGTACCTCAATAGAGGTGATGCTTGTTAGCACATGGGGCAACCATGGTGCTATTTTGGAGCATGTTGAGGAGCAGCTATGGAGTTCTTCTTAGAGAAGAAGGGTGTCCTCACACTCTTGCTTATGGAGAGGCTATTAGCAGCTTGCTGGTGTGGATCAGCCATTCACATGATGTATTTGAAGATTGTCTTCTACATGAAGATTTCGGTTTACTTCAAAGACATTGGATGGTGGTTAACATAAGATTTGCATCTTATGTTAAGAATTCAGGTACATGTTCTCTTTATGCACACAGTACTACTTGAAGTCTATGGAGGCAGTAACATCCATATGAGGAGGAGTCCTATTTGGCATAGGTATAAGAGAATCAGTACATGTATGCTTTATGCATATTTGGATGAGGTGTTCAAGAAGGCATTGTCATATGAGTTTGAGGAAGGGTTTGTTGATTATCAGTTTCACATTGATCCTTCCTATTTCTGTCATTCATATTCACTCTTCTACAACCTATTAGGCCACACATCTCATGTATATTCAGATTTATGTCCATACATCTGAATATGTTTGTTACATTTGTACATTCACTCATCCATCTATTTCTATTCACATAGAGTGGTTGAGAGTTTTGCTCCCACATTGTACATTGAACATTGGTATATATGATAGTGTGAGTAAGCCTTGGCTTACGTAACAGTTTACACATGTTGTCTAATATTTCTCTATCTTTGTCTCATCATTTGTATGATTAAATGTGGTATGTTCATGTTTTGTCAATATTGGAAGATTGCTAGATTCTATGTTGTATATGATGGACCTATGGAACCTTGGACCTGTGAGATTAGTAATGGGCCTACTAAATTTCCAATGTCTTTCATAGTATATGGGCTTATATAGCCCATGACTTAAAATGCCAGAAGCAATAATAACATTGCCATTTGACAGATCATGAGCTGTACATCTATCATCAACAAGTTTCACAACCAAGCCAATCTTGGCTAATGCAGAAACTAATAACAGATTCTTCTTGATCCCTGGCACAAATAAAGCATTTGACAAAGTGAAAGAACTACCATCAGCAGTAGTCAAAATGATCTTACCAACTCCCATGATAGGATAAGAGGAGTTGTTGGCACATGTCACAGTATTCCCTGTAGGGGCAGGCTCAAGTGAAGTGAAGAAACTGCGCTGCGAGGTGATATGTTTGGTCGCCCCGCTATCAAAGTACCAAACATCTTAGTCTACTAGACATGCACTACTCATGAGAAGATGGGTCAAAACTGCAAACAGTAGTAAACACCCATAGAATCACCTTCATTCATGTGCTCACTCTCCAAATGTTTTCAGAGGTAAGCAGCACGAGCCTCATTCCTAGCTTGGTACAATGTGATAAGTGTAACCTAAGCATCCTTAGCCATTCTCCAAGAGCAAATGTGAGGAATAATGGCACATTTGACAGACAAAGCTATCAATGCATGTGCCTGGGCATCTCTGCCATCCCAATGAATTTGCTCTACAGTAGGTGCAGTAGAAACCGTAGCACAAACAGGAATATGCAGAATATCATCATCTTCGACACCTTCTGCATCAGCTTCAGTACCTACAGTTGTAATAGTTGCAGGTGTAATAGGACGTTTTTCAACACCCTGCACAATGTTCCACAGTCCTTTTGCAACCAATACATGTAGCATCATATAAGCCCATAACGGGTAGTTGGTACCATCCAACTTATCCTCAACAGCCAACATACAGAATACATCACTGCTTTCAGTCATGGCTGGTGACTAAAATACCTTGATGCAGAAAATTGATTGTATCTCAAAAAGTTGAACAAAACTACCCAGACAAATTCTGCTAGACATGTAGCAGACTTCGAGACGCTTATACTGCCAAACCAAAACTTGTATTTACCTTTGGCACAAAAAGACAAAATAGCCTACATAAGCACTACGATAGTGCATTCGGAGGCTGAAACGAGCTCAGATTGCAATTTCGACACCATAGAGTGAAGCCGTTTTGATCTCGGAAACATGTTGAGTACGCTCACCAAAATTTATGTGATTTTGAGACTGTAATCGAAGAGGTGTAGACGACGCCCTAGATGAAGCGGCAACCTGCTCTGATACCAATTGTTGGAGTTAAATGTCTACAGAAGCACACGAACAGCACAAGGAAGAAGAAGAAGCTTGGAGCACAACACACAATACTGAATCTATTACCACTAGAATGTACAAAGATGAGTAGCTCATTAGGGTAATAGGCGTATAGTGATTTCATCAAAAATGATGGACTACATGCAGAGAAATGTGTTTAGCAAATCATACTATCATCCCGAAATTTTTAGGCTATGACAGTCAGCAGACTAGTGAGTAAAGACAAGCTAATATTTGACGATCTAGAGAAGCTTTGCTAATGAGACTTTGTAAAGTTGTAGTAAATAGTATGCTGAATCTACCATGCTTTAAATCATTTCAAATGATCAACTACACACAGAGAACAAGCTCTAACAAGATCACTGTTTTGATGGAGTTTTGATAGAGAAGTGACATAAGAATGTAATGATCATATATGTATTAAAACATGTACAAATACAATGTCATTCGAAATCAATCATTGCTCAATGTGTGAGAGGTGAGTGAGCTATGAGGTGAGATCCCACTTCACAATGTGTGTACATCAAACTTATCTTTGAACCTTGAGATACACACAGGTCTTTTAGATCCTCCTTCTAAAGTCATACTTGGAGCCAAGGTTTGAATTCAAATTCAAACTTCCACCTAAAAGTGAATGCTAACATTTAGGATAGATTCTCTCTTAACTCAACAACCAAAATGATTCGTGATTTAGCTCTTCCTAACTCCACATGGATACAATCCACTTTTACAAAAGTAAATGTGAAGTAAATTTACAAGAGGGTGAACATATGAGTCCTTGCATAGGTTGTGCCAATTAATCAATCATGAGCTACTCAACCAAGCATGTGGGATTGGTTTTGATTTGCACCATTATACAAGCTAAAGTCTAAGCTTGATGGAACAGTTGATAGGTATAAGGCTAGGCTTGTTGCAAAGGGTTATGCACAGGAAAGAGGCATTGATTTTGATGAGATCTTTACACCTACTTGCCAAATGACTATTGTTCATAGCATCTCTACACTTGCAGCTCATCATGGTTGGAATGTACATCAGTTGGACATTAAAACTGCATTTTTGAATGGTGAATTGCTTGAACAAGTGTATGTTTTTCAGCCCCGTGGCTTTGTGCAGAAAGGGCATGAAAATCAGGTATGCAGGTTAAGAAAGGCTTTATGTGGTTTGAAACAAGCACCACGTGCTTGGTATTGAAAAGATACATGCATATCTGATTGGACATGATTTTGAGAACAGTCCAACTAAAAGCACCTTATATGTTAAGCGTGCTAATGATGTACTTCTGAGACAGGTCTACGATTGAGTCTTCATGATGTTGGTGATGCGTTTGATGATGTTCTCTATCAGCGGGCCGTTGGATGCTTGATTTACTTATGTATTACTCACCTGGATATTCAATTTGTTGTCTCACAGATGAGTAGGTTTATGCATTACCCATGTGTCAAGCATTGGTAGGCGGTTAAGCATATCTTTCACTACTTGAATGGTACCCGGCTACTTGGGTTGTTTTATCCCAAGGGGGAATCCCTACCACCAGATTTGCATGCTTTTTCTTACTCTGACTGGGCTGGTTGCTATGACACTCATGTGTCCACTAGTGGTTTTTACTTCATGCTTGGTAGCTCATGCATATCTTGGTTGAGCAAGAAGTAGCCTATTGTGGCCACTCCTAGTTGTGCGGCTGAGTATAGGGTAACTTTCATAAAGACCGTTGAGTGTGTGTGGCTCAGACACCTTATGGCTGATTTGGGTGTTGGTCAATCTTCTGCCACCACCATTTTCACGTATAGTCAGAGCGCATTGGTAGTTATGAGGAACCCTGTGTTCCATGCTCGCACTACGCACATTTACATAGAGTGGTTGAGAATTTTGACTCCCACATTGTACATTAACATTTGTATATATGATAGTGTGAGTAAGCAGTGTGAGTAAGCAGTGGCTTACATAACACTTTTCACATGTTGTCTAATCTCTCTCTATCTTTGTCTCATCATTTGTATGATTAAGTGTGGTATGTTGATGTTTTTTCAATATTGGAAGATTGCTGGAATCTATGTTGTAGATGCTAGACCTATGGAACCATGGACCTGTGGTATTAGTTATGGGCCTACTAAATTTCCAATAATTGGTTAGCAAGCATTCAAGATCCATAGAATATGCATTAGGATGTGATGGTGAACAATGGCCACATGCATGGTGTTTTATTATTTTTTGATCCACATCATTTCTCATCTTCACTGGATTTCTTGATTGCATTGCATGAAATGCATTCCTTTGAGCCCACATTAGAAAAATTGATTGCGGACACTGCTTGCAAGAGGGAACATGAGGACCAATCATAGGTACTAAGAGAAGAGAGTTCAATCAAAGTGTAGCAACCTTCAATGGACATCTTAGAAATATTACCCATTGACAAGCAGAAGAAGCTCATACCAACTTGTTGACAGTCAAGGTCACACACAAGCAGCGAAGCGCATCAATGAAGTGAACACACTAAAGAGAGCATGTAGGGAGCTCCAAGAAGCACATGTCAAATTTTCAGAAGAAATCCCTATAAAAATAGTAATTTTTATCACTAAAAACCATTGTAAATACCATTTTCCATTTTTGTAACTCCATTTTGTTCAAGCCAAGGAGTCCTTGAGCTTGAGGACATTAGAAGTATCATCCTACCAGTTTTCATAATTTTTAGACTCCGTTTGAGCCCCCAAATAAGCCTTGGAACCTATTTTTTAACTAGGTTGGACACTAGGTCTGGACAGGGCCAAAACTACTCAAAAAACTATAAAAAGGGATGGAGAGCTCATTTTTGAGGTTGGCTTGTTGTAGATTTCAGCTTTGTAAGAGAGTTCTTTTGTAATTGAAGTCCTTCCATAGTTCCACTCTTTGCTCTTACCTTGTGCGCGTGTGTGTGTATGTGTGTGCATGTTTGTATGCTTTCACTGACGCACTTGTGCACTTCACTTGCTCTTGGTCTTCATACCGGTCCTCACGTCTCCACAGATTGACATTTATGAGGTGAAACTCCTCATGTTGGTACTCACCATTGTGCTAGAGTGACACCAAATTTGGTGCCGTTGCCGGGAGAGAACTTGGAGGAGGAGCGTTGTGGGAGCGTTTTCTGACGACTGGCGGATCAATTCAGTCGCCTCGCTAACGGCGCACGCAGGGTGACTATGCAGGACAGGTACAAGTATAACTTTTCCTAAGGTCCGTAGGGTGAAGCGTTCCTATAACGTTTAACTGCGTCAAAATAAGAAGATGGAATAATCTTTTCACTAACTATTTGCTCTTTTATAGTTTCGTTTGTTTCTTCTTGGATGTTTTCTTCGTTTCTATCTACAGTTGGAGGAAAATTTTCTTCACTAACACTAGGAGGAACAGTAGAAAGTAAAGCTAAACTTGTCCTAGGATCATACAAAGATTCTTCTACTATTACTTCTTTTATTAATTCTTTATCTTCTACTGTTTTTGGAAACAACAATTCAAAAGTTGATGAAGGAAGAAAGGTGTTACTAGAAGAATTTTCTTTAGACATAAAAGATGATACTAAATTAATAACCAAAGTCCTATACAACCTCAAGGATGATGTTTATAAATGACAGTCTAAAAGATAGCCTATACAAGCTAATAAAAGTTTCAAACTAAGGACAATCTCTGCTTTTCAAACTTCAGGTCACATGTGTATCTCCAGTTCGCCAATAGCTTCAGTTCACCAAGAGGCTGCAATTCTTCATAAATCAAATCTTCAGTTCACCAAGAGGCTGCAATTCTTCATAAATCAAATCTGAAAATAAAACACATGAACTTGTGAGCACGTACTTCCCTCTTTATATAGATGTGAGTAGCCCACCATAGCCTACTTTTCTCTTTAGATAACTCAACCAATTTACCAAAATTGACTCAACATCACTCCAACAACACTCAAACAACTTTTTAGGCGTGGGAATTTTCCCCATTTGAATTTCCTCAATTTCAACCAACTATTTAAATTTTCAATGGACCATATATTTTAGCTTCAATTTAACCTATCACTTCTTTTTCTTTTATAATTTAATTGAATACTATGCTTTAGAATAAATACTATACCTTAGTCTAAAATTAATTTAATCCATTTATATTCATTTTATAACCATAGGCTTAATGGAAATAACTAAATAATATATTTTTCTATTTAAATAATATTTCTAAGGTCCCATAAGATATAATTAACCTATTTAATAATTTATTTATGGACATAACCCACTTATTTGTTCATTTAACCTTAGGTTTACCCTATAACTAACTTCAATTCTCATCAATTAACTGTAACTAACCCATAAACCTATTTTCTAACCTTTCATAACCCTCTAGGATGAATAATTAACCCTTAGTTAATCATAAATTTTAACTAAAACCCTAAAGTTCATTCTTAAAACATACATGTAACCCTTAATTATCCTTGTAAGTTAGTTAAAACCCTTCAAAACATGATCTAGACCTTTAATTAACCCTTACTTACCCTTAATTTTTAGCTAGAACATACATTTAATCCATAATTACCCTTGCATTTAAGCTAGAACCCTATAATTTATGCCCAAAACCTATATGTAACCCTTAAATACCCCTACATTTACTTTCAAAACATAAACATACCCTTAACTAACCCTTGAATTTTTATCTAAACCCATAAATAATATTAAGAAAACATTTGGATAAATACTCCCCTTCTTGTTATTGATCAGCAACTTCTTTCTCTGCAAAATTAAATCAAACATTAGTAAAAAATTTCATAATTTAATCTAACTTATATCAAACAATTAATCTTTTAATTTTTGTAATATTTTAAGAGTAACAAATTCTCTCCGACATCCGCCCCCACTAAACCTGCACATCGTCCCGATGGGCCAACCTGCAGATTCAAGTGGAATAGATCAAATTCTTTTGAAATTAAGTTTAAATAATTTCAAAATTTTATTACATCATGCATTTAAACTTTATGCAATTAAAAAGATTTGTACAAATCATTTAAAAATATCAACATAGAAATAAGTTATAAAATATCATGTCATAATTTTGAATCCAGATTTAAACAAATATTTATAAGAATAAATCATAAGTCTTATAGTCCTTCTGTTCATGTCACTTGCTAAGAATAAGTAACTTATCTTTCATAACAGCATATACAAAAAGAAAACTTTTTCCATCAGATAACAGAATTATATGCCTCCTACTTTTATTTCCTATGGTTTGACTCTCTTTTAATTGCTTAAATCATATCATTTTCCTTACTTCATCCCAACTCAGCTTTTCTTTATTTCTTTACAAATCGGCCTATACCGAAATTGGGTGCGACTCCTGGACTTGTCCACCCGGCCAAGTTTGTTCCACTTGTCTACCAACCCGGCATAGCGCACGACAAACTATGTCATCCCTACATGAAATCGACGTCAGCTCGTGGCTCTGATCGCCCGACCAGAGTAACTCCACCCGCCTACCGACCCATGCAGGCGCATGACAACATATAGGTTAGGCCTATGATGAAACTAGCTGCAGCTCGTGGCCTTGATCACCCGACCAAGGTTGTTCCACCCGCCTACTAGCCCAACATAGCACACTAACAACAGACACATACATATAAACTAGTTGGGTATGAAGTTTTTAATTAATTTTTATTTTATTTAGAGGTCAGATCTCATAAAAAATAAAAGCAAGATACAAAATCCCATTTACTAATGAATAAAATTTCTTTTAAGCATATACAAATATTCAAAATAAGACTACCTTTCCTTTTACAAGTTCTCAATTCCAAAATTTCTATTTAACTTCCTGATTCAGTTCATATAAATACGAGTTATTATGTTTCAATCATAAATATTTCAGATATTTCTTTATCTTAATTCTACTTGATTTTTTTAAATAAATTGGAACATATCCTTTTAATCCATGCAGTAATGCTTATGCATATACACAAAAAATTAAAGAATCTCTAATCAAAACTGTTTCACCTGATTTTTAAATAGATTTTTAATCGTCATCTTCATTTTCATCAGCATCATCTTTAGCATCATTTTCTTCAAGTTCATATTCTTCATTATTTCTTTTTTTTAAATAGCTTAACTCTTTTTCCTAATCTATATTGACTCCATCTTCAGCTCTCTTTAAGTTCATCAAAACTTTTGGCAAAAAATCTTCAATTACTTTGATGAATTCATCTTCAGAACCTGTAAGCACTCATAAAGTAGAAGCTACAAAACAAGTAATCTTCATTATCATTTATGTTGCAAATAGAAATTCATATGATTCATCTTCATCATGTCACAATTTTCATCATAAGAAGTCATAGTGGGTATAATTCATAAACAAAATTCATAAATCCATAAATTCAGAAATTCATAAATTCATAAATTTCACATTAGCTTGTTCAACCTTTGAAACAAGGTTCATAAATTTCAGGAAAAATCATAATGTTCATAGTATAATATAACCATCATATTTGTTGTAAACAAAATCATTTCATTCAAAATATTCATCATTTCATTATAATATTGTGCTTCATAATTGTTCATCATAATAGATTTCTTTGTATTTGTGAAAGAAAGAAAATCATAAGTTCATCATAAGTTTAGTAACATCTTTTTGATAATACTATTTATAATGAGAAAGCTTATGATCAATAGAAAAGCATAACATATGGGCATTCTCATCATAAGAATGAAATTCATGTGGGTAGTATAGCAGCATAATTATTATCATCCTATCTCAATGGATAATTATATTTTTAGTATAGAATAGCATCTTTGGTATCATAAGTTTAAGAAATGACAAGCATAATGATCAAACTTATTTGCAAGCATATTATGCATATAATTTCAAACATGTTTTAGTTTAATTTATAATCCACAAACTTTGTGTTTTCATATTTTAGTATTCTTTTGATTAAGTAAATCATAATGTAAAACTTTCTCATAAGCTTTTAACTAACTTTTCCAAGCATAAAAACTTCATAAAACAAAACAATTTAGGTATATGTTTCTCAACTTTAGGAAAACAGGCATATATACACCAAGCAATAACAAAATTTAAAAGTTTTATCTTCAATAAACAATTCCATCACAATAAAACTATTCTCTTAAATTCTTCTCCTTTTTCTTAACTTTAGATAAGTTTTGGATATTATTTTCAATCTTGCATATGGCTTCTTGTATCCATTTTTCCATATTCTTGTCATGTTCTAATTGAATTTTGACGATTTTGATCTTTAGATGTTTGTACTATTCTTTCATTATTTTTAGTTTTGTCACATTTATTGTCATTTTCTATGACTTTAGGTTTTGTTTTGACCTCATGTATGTCTGTTTCCATCAATTGATTGTTCATTTTCATCATCTTTTATCCTTACATCTTCTTCTTTCATAATCTTTTCCAATGTATCTTGATCCTTAGATGTAGTTTGAATATCAATGTTACTCATAAATTTAGGTTTAAGAAGGTTTTGATCCTTGTTCAAGCATTCACTTTTAGTCACAATCTTGGTGTTTATAAAATTTGATTGACATACATTGTTTTCTTTATCATGACTCTTTGGTTTCCATTGTATTTGAAGTTTGGTTTTAGGACTAAATTTTGTTTCGTTAAAATACTCTATCATCCCTCCTCGACCTACATTTAACCGCAAAGGTAGTTGTGTTTGATAATCGCAAATCTTCAGGTCATGTGAAATGACTAAGTGACTTTGACATGCATTACTATAAGCAACACAATCCTCATACCTATGACCTAGTTGGTCACACCAAAAACATCTTAAGGGATATACTTTTCTATTCATAGGCCTATAGGTGAATCTCCTATACTCATTCTTATGGGATTCATTAGGCAACTTTGGGGATAAACTTTTTTCATGTTTGCACTTGCATTTAGGTAGATCATTGACTTGTTTGGTCAAATCATCTATTTGGATCTTTAATTTTTTAACAATTTCTTGTAAAATCCCACACATCACACTATTTGAATTTGAAAACTCACTTAACTTGTCAATTAACAGAAATACTTCTTTAAATTTTGCTTGATTTGATGAGTTTAGCTTATCCTCTAAATCTTTGACTTGTGTTTCAAGTCCCAAATTTGCATTCTTAATTAAACCCTCCATAGAAGAGTTCTTTTTATGTGTGTTTAAATTATCTGCTTTCTTTTTACCCATTGATATTTGAGAAAAAAGAAGAATTAGAGGATAGATCAATACCTGCAATCTGAATCGAAGAAGAGGCTCAAAATAGTGCTTTCTGTGAAATTCAATACATTTATTGATTTGAATCAAAACCTAAATACATAGTTTTCTAAAATGGGTGCAAACGTTTTGTGCTTCAATTGTTGATAAAAGGGGTGGCGTGACGAGGTTCTCCTACTTGCCAATCTTCGTGGAGGCGCTCAGGTCACAAGACCAGCCCTCAACACCAAGAAGATTGCAAGCTCACGTAAATGCCACAGCTTCCAGGGATGAAGACGCAGCTGCACTGATGTAAAATCGTATGAATGTATATGCAATGCAAAATTTAAAATTTATACCTGAACTGCAAGGCCGTTCGTTTCACGTCGGGTTCAAAGTGTGGGAGCGTTTTCTGACGACTGGCGGATCAATTCAGTCGCCTCGCTAACGGCGCACGCAGGGTGACTATGCAGGACAGGTACAAGTATAACTTTTCCTAAGGTCCGTAGGGTGAAGCGTTCCTATAACGTTTAACTGCGTCAAAATAAGAAGATGGAATAATCTTTTCACTAACTATTTGCTCTTTTATAGTTTCGTTTGTTTCTTCTTGGATGTTTTCTTCGTTTCTATCTACAGTTGGAGGAAAATTTTCTTCACTAACACTAGGAGGAACAGTAGAAAGTAAAGCTAAACTTGTCCTAGGATCATACAAAGATTCTTCTACTATTACTTCTTTTATTAATTCTTTATCTTCTACTGTTTTTGGAAACAACAATTCAAAAGTTGATGAAGGAAGAAAGGTGTTACTAGAAGAATTTTCTTTAGACATAAAAGATGATACTAAATTAATAACCAAAGTCCTATACAACCTCAAGGATGATGTTTATAAATGACAGTCTAAAAGATAGCCTATACAAGCTAATAAAAGTTTCAAACTAAGGACAATCTCTGCTTTTCAAACTTCAGGTCACATGTGTATCTCCAGTTCGCCAATAGCTTCAGTTCACCAAGAGGCTGCAATTCTTCATAAATCAAATCTTCAGTTCACCAAGAGGCTGCAATTCTTCATAAATCAAATCTGAAAATAAAACACATGAACTTGTGAGCACGTACTTCCCTCTTTATATAGATGTGAGTAGCCCACCATAGCCTACTTTTCTCTTTAGATAACTCAACCAATTTACCAAAATTGACTCAACATCACTCCAACAACACTCAAACAACTTTTTAGGCGTGGGAATTTTCCCCATTTGAATTTCCTCAATTTCAACCAACTATTTAAATTTTCAATGGACCATATATTTTAGCTTCAATTTAACCTATCACTTCTTTTTCTTTTATAATTTAATTGAATACTATGCTTTAGAATAAATACTATACCTTAGTCTAAAATTAATTTAATCCATTTATATTCATTTTATAACCATAGGCTTAATGGAAATAACTAAATAATATATTTTTCTATTTAAATAATATTTCTAAGGTCCCATAAGATATAATTAACCTATTTAATAATTTATTTATGGACATAACCCACTTATTTGTTCATTTAACCTTAGGTTTACCCTATAACTAACTTCAATTCTCATCAATTAACTGTAACTAACCCATAAACCTATTTTCTAACCTTTCATAACCCTCTAGGATGAATAATTAACCCTTAGTTAATCATAAATTTTAACTAAAACCCTAAAGTTCATTCTTAAAACATACATGTAACCCTTAATTATCCTTGTAAGTTAGTTAAAACCCTTCAAAACATGATCTAGACCTTTAATTAACCCTTACTTACCCTTAATTTTTAGCTAGAACATACATTTAATCCATAATTACCCTTGCATTTAAGCTAGAACCCTATAATTTATGCCCAAAACCTATATGTAACCCTTAAATACCCCTACATTTACTTTCAAAACATAAACATACCCTTAACTAACCCTTGAATTTTTATCTAAACCCATAAATAATATTAAGAAAACATTTGGATAAATACTCCCCTTCTTGTTATTGATCAGCAACTTCTTTTTCTGCAAAATTAAATCAAACATTAGTAAAAAATTTCATAATTTAATCTAACTTATATCAAACAATTAATCTTTTAATTTTTGTAATATTTTAAGAGTAACAAATTCTCTCCGACAGCGTGTGACGGTAAGACGTAGAGTAGCCATGTTGGAAGGTAAAAAAATCACCATTTTCAGTTCAATTTCTGAGTTCTTCTTCTTCTTCATCTTCATCATCATCTCATCTCTTCCCACCTTCTTCCTCTCTGATTTTTCTCATTTTCGAGCGTACATTCACCTCGTTTTTCACCTGCAACTGTGAAGAACAAGCGTAGAGGGTGTTCAGAACTGAAGCGCTAAAGAAATCGCCTTGAAATCCACTTAAAACATCAAAAATGTGAGTGGCAGTATCGCGGAGTGACAAGACCTGTGTTTGGTATCACGACGGTGTATCGTGAGTTTGAAGGGTGGTTTTGCATCTACAGGTTGATAGGAGTGACAAGGAGAACATAAGGTACACATATTTGCAAAAAAAAATTTGAATTTGGGCTTAAGAATCTCCAAGTATCGTGTCCGGTTGAGTTTTGGTATCGCGATACCAGAATTCCCGAGTATCGCGATCCTTATCGAGGTATCGTGTCGTGCATGCCCACTTGAGGTATCGCGATACCATTCTGGTATCGTATCGTCAAGTGTTGGTATCGCGATCGCAATCGTGCCAATGGTATCGTATCGTTGACCGAGCCGTATCATATCGCGCGTGATAGTGGTATCGTATTGCCACTTGCATAAGTATCGTATCGCGTGCAAAGTTGGTATCGTATCGCCAACTCGGTATCGTATCGCCTCCTGTTTTGGTATTGTATCGTGCACACCCACATGAGGTATCGCGATACCATTCTGGTATCGTATCGTCAAGTGCTGGTATCGCGATCGTGGTCATCCTGGTGGTATCGTATCGCGGTCCACCTGGTATCGTATCGTTGATTGAGCGGTAACATATCGTGCCTATTCTAGTATCGTACCGTGCAAAAAAGTGGTATCATATCGTCTGACCATTTGGTATTGTATCGTCCATAGAACCAGTATCATATCGTGAGAGCTCCAGTATCGTATCGTGTAAATTTTTGGTATCGTATCGTCCCTTATCTTGGTATCGTATCGTCAGCAATCTGGTATCGTATCGTCCACTAACTTGGTATCGTATCGTCAAATGCAGAGGTATCATATCGTGTGATTTTTGGTATCGTATCGTGAACTTGGTGGTATCCTCTATAGTGGTATTGTGTGGAAAATTTGGTATCATATCGCCTATCCTGAGGTACCTCCCGAGGGATACTGTTTCCCTGTTTTAACCCCTAGAACCCTGAACTGGCATAACTTTCTCATACAAAATCCATTCGGGGTGATCTTTGGTTCGTTGGAAAGCTCGTTACGATAAAATTAATACAAGGATTATTAGATAGGGTACTTTGAAGTTGACCCTCTGGTTGGACTAGGAAGCAAGGGATTCCACAACATTTTGAGCAATTCAAAGGAGAATTTTGGACTTGTAGACAAGGCTTGTGAACCTAAGCTCAAGTTGATACTTAGGAAGAGATAGATAAAGTATACCAAATCACTTGAAACTAAGGTCAACCACACAACCAAGTCAGGGACTCACAACTCAGTGGTTAACACTACGTGCTGAGTTCATAGACAAGTGAGTCAAAAATGCCATTTAACTGGGAGAGACTCTTGGCTTCTAAAGACATGCATAGATCCATACCTAGGGAAGGTCTTATGTCTACAGTGGAAGGGGAATATAGGATGTCTCTTCAATACATATCCACTAACCTGCAAGGAATACCCATCTACCTCGATGGTCTATACAGGTCAGTAGCAAGAATGAGAAACACTACTGAATTAGAAATAGTTCCAAGACCAGCTGTCAAGTACGAAGATGGAGTCTACATGGACAAGATGGGCCAAATCTATGTAGTAACTGAAAACCCTGATCAGATTTATGAAAGAGGAGAGTTAGCTCGAGATCAGGCAACTACCTCGCAAAACCCATTCGAGACCCAGCAAAGAACAGAAAATGTGAGGTTAGGACAAACGAGCCAAGGTAGTATACCCAATAGACCAAATGAGCAATTCACCATGCCAGGAATCAACCCCCACAGCCACACTAGTCAGGGAATGGGAAATATGAATAGACCTACCTTTAGGACAGAACCACCCCAAGGTGTTCCCATCATAATTCGATCCCCAGAGCCAGGTAAAAGAGTGAGACCAATCCAATTGGCCAAATGTATGCGAAAACGTTACGATGGCACAGGAGAGCCTTATGACCACATTGCAGAATTCAAGCAGGTATTGCGAGCAGAGCAAGTGGATGAATTTTTCATGCAATATGAATCTTTTGGGCTAACCCTCACAGGAATAGCCTTAGCTTGGTTTCAATCCTTGGATCCAAATTCCTTTGGCAATAGCGAACAATTCTTCCAAGAATTTATTTGGGAATTCACTAAGCGAGGGATCAAGCACAATTCGTCATCCTTACTACATAGTTTCAAACAAGCTCCTAATGAGACAGTAAAAAATGCAGCACGAAGATTTAGTCAATATGTAGACAGATGCCCTATGACAGAGAGACCTTCTCAACAGAAAATGATAACCTTATTTTTAGAAGGCTTAACCAACGGAACATTGAGAATCTTGGTATATGTAAAACGGTTGCAAACTCTGAGTGAGTGTCTTCAAGAGTGCATAGATTTGGAAGACAACTTAGCTGAGGATCTCAAAATCACACAAGAACCTACCAAATCAGAGGATACAAGGAGCAATGAAACTTCTAGTTTGGGAGGTGTGGAAACCCCTTGTTTGGGAGAGGTGGAACTTCCCATCTACCTTCAAGATGTTCCAATGAAAGTCAAAATGCTAGTATGTCATGATGAAGACATTATAGAGCCACTTGTCCTGGGTCAAGATCGGATTTACAACCATGCAGTCAACTTGATCCTACGACGTCAAATCCTTCAAGTGGGGGCACTTGAACAATGTATCACATTAGAATTAGAGAATTGCATGCGCACAAAGCCAAGTAGCACACATTCTCTTAGTTCTTCCAAAACTAATCTTCGTAAAGAAAATGTGGTGTGTGTCAAAAACCATACGAAGCAAAAGGACTCAATCATGGGAGCACAAGCTCAAAGGCAAGCAAACCACTCTTCTTCTTCTTCACATACTAATGCAAGTGTAACTCGACCAAAGAGG
The DNA here is from genome assembly GCA_020310875.1 of Ceratopteris richardii. Lineage (NCBI taxonomy): Eukaryota > Viridiplantae > Streptophyta > Polypodiopsida > Polypodiales > Pteridaceae > Ceratopteris > Ceratopteris richardii. The sequence goes on along the minus strand of CM035422.1, from coordinate 176,806,586 downwards.
CTAGCAAAAAAGCTATCTGCTATATCAACTAGACAGACAGAATTAAAGATGAAAGAAGCTCAGGGCATGAAGCAGATTTGGGTACGAAAAGAAGAACAACCACCAGCTTTGCCACAACGCTTCCCAGTGAGGCAAGCCAACCATGCTAAAAGAAGCATCAAGAAACGGGGACCAGCTCAATCCTACGGTCTTCGACAAATTTGGGTACCAAAGCAATCAAGGGAAGCCGACCATGATAATGTACAAATTTGGGTGCCAAAGAAGTTAGTTGCAGCTCAACAAGGGCGATTACAAATGTGGGTACCCAAGACACTCTTACATGCACAAACGCCACAAATCTCCCTCACAAGCAAAGCTTCCACAAAGACGCCAAGGAGAAGCAAGGGTCAACACCAAGCACAAAGAACCAAAGCAGATCAACCCACCTCTTCGACAATCATAAAAAGGCAACCAAAAAGGGTATGGTTGTGGAAGCCCAAAGTACCACTAGCTTCCAAAGAGCTAAAGAGCCAACCAGGCTGGATATCAAAATCCAGAAACCACCCAAAGACACAGAGGATGAAGCTTATGTCTATAGGGCCAAATACTATTATGAAATGGATCCCTATAAGGAGGATTACATCATTGCAAGATTCAATCGACACCTCCAAACAAAGATTGCATCAAGCCTACAAGTAACATCAAAAGCCTCGACCAGCAAAAACCATGTGCCTTTGGCATAACCTTGTCTTTTGCACCATTTAGGTCATGCATTTCCAAAGTATGCATTAATATAGGGCCTCCTTACACGGCCATGCATAGACACAATTGAGAATCCCAGGCACATGATACACATCTGACAATTGCAAAAAAAAAAAAGAAGATGCTAACACCCTTCTTCTTGTTTTATTCCATTGTTCCCAAAAAAAAAAGAGAAAAAAAAGAGAGAGCAACAGGACAGGAGTGCGCGCTTGAAAAATCCTAATGTGAAACATCAACAAGGACATCCATCAACAATGAAAGACACGCTGATGGTCAATCACCATGATGGGGTACAACACGAAGAGATGAAGATCGAGGGACCTTTCCCCATGGTACGATGTGCATGCTTCAACAACACTATGACCATGATAGATTAGGAAACCTCTTCGTCGGCATACCCTTGAGAACTTAGCTCAAGACCCAAATTCTTGCACCATAATTCTTCCAATGCATCTCCCAAGTATGCATACGTAGGGCCACATTACAAAGCCGTGCACAAGGCACATATCTTGTTAAACCCATGCACTAATGCACTTACCCATCATTCATTATGGGTTACAAGTACTTGGCATGAAGACAAGGAAAGCCATCTTTGGAAGAACTAGAGGACATCAAGGGGACAACAACAAGAGCAAGGAAGCAATCCACCATGAGAGTTGCTCATACCCAACATTGACAACCTCTTTCGAGTAGCTCACAATTTTTGAAAGCTCACAACGACACCATCAAGGGGGAATACAAGCAAGACGTACATCAAAGGTAGCAGTGACAAAATGAGGAACTAGATAACTGCCCAAGCTACAATTCGAAGATGGACCGCTCTTGTGGATACATGATGGACACTATCTCTCCAAGCACTACACGGAACAAACCCTACAACAAGGGTCTGTCTGGGATGACAGACTCTAGAGGGGGGGAGTGTTGACAGTCAAGGTCACACACAAGCAGCGAAGCCCATCAATGAAGTGGACACACTAAAGAAGGAGCATGTAGGGAGCTCCAAGAAGCACATGTCAAATTTTCAGAAGAAATCCCTATAAAAATAGTGATTTTTATCACTAAAAACCATTGTAAATACCATTTTCCATTTTTGTAACTCCATTTTGTTCAAGCCAAGGAGTCCTTGAGCTTGAGGAGTATTGGAAGTATCATCCTACCAGTTTTCATAATTTTTAGACTCCGTTTGAGCCCCCAAATAAGCCTTGGAACCTATTTTTTAACTAGGCCGGACACTAGGTCTGGACAGGGCCAAAACTACTCAAAAAACTATAAAAAGGGCTGGAGAGCTCATTTTTGAGGTTGGCTTGTTGTATATTTCAGCTTTGTAAGAGAGTTCTTTTGTAATCGAAGTCCTTCCATTGTTCCACTCTTTGCTCTTACCTTGTGCGCGTGTGTGTGTATGTGTGTGCATGTTTGTATGCTTTCACTCACGCACTTGTGCACTTCACTTGCTCTTGGTCTTCATACCGGTCCTCACGTCTCCGCGGATTGACATTTATGAGGTGAAACTCCTCACGTTGGTACTCACCATTGTGCTAGAGTGACACAACTCCTCCACCACGGGCTACAAGCAAATCAGGAAAGCTCAACAATCCCATTCTTCAACTACCAAGAGTCAACAAGTCTAGATTCCAAAGGCACTACTTTAATATGATAAAGAGATATCACAAATGTGAGTTCCTAAATGTTCTTCATGTACAAATAGTGTTGTGATTTTGCACATAAATCTCGACTCCATAGATCAAGCTAGGAAACAATCAATCCCTGTAAAGAAAGCCATATCCAAACCACATAAAATAGAAAACCAAAAGAACTATTACAACAACCAACCAAGTGAATTTGGGTGCCCCAAAAGGCTGCTCCTATGATACAAAGGAAACCTACTACCACTCATAACAAGTGGGTCCGAAAGGAAACTTCAACCCCAAAAAGACATAGCAAAGTATCAAAATGTATACCCAAATGTAGGAGTAACCTATATCCTTTAGATACTCCCATCATTGAATCATTTCTACATACACTAGATATCTCAATAGCAAAAAATATGAATTCGTTCAAGTGACTTAGCTTATAGAAAAGCCTATGTGTGCAAAAACCATGTGCTAAATTCACAACCTTGTCTTTTGGACCATGATTTATTTCTTGCATTTCAAATACTACATTTTATAGGGCCACACTAAGGGCAATGCATAGACACTATTGTGAATCCCATGCACAAGAGGCCCACATACTTTTATTTTATAAATGTCCTTGTATAATATATTAACATTCCCTAAGCCACTAAATTTAACTAAATCATTTTGAAAAATATTTTGTGCTAAACATCTTTGGTATAGGTGCAGTGAATTAACTAGAAGCATCATCATCTAGAGGATCAGGAAAGGAGCTAGAATTACAGACACAATAAGCTAACTTACTAGAGAACAATGTTGCAATCATTCTAGCTTATTAGCTAAAAAACCTAAATAGAATACCAATGCATCCAATGATAGTGGACATCTATATTCACCACCATGGTATGCCTCAAAAGTTTGTAAAAATAGTATATCTTGTTCCATAGTTTCAAGGAATTCATAAATAACCTAAGGTGATAGAGGCCTAGAAGAAGTCAGAGAAAGATCATTTTTTAAAACTTCCATCAGTACATATCAATGCAAAGAGATGTGTGGAATTCTTTTCCACTTTTGAAGATGAAGAGGAGCTACTAGGGATGGCCATACTGATGAACTTCTCAAGTCAAAAGCAAGCAATTATAGTGAATAGAAAGGCAATAACATGTGATCTAAATTCCTTATTATGGATAAGGATACTACAAGTGTATGACCTCACTACTAGAAACTGGAGGGCGTAGCAATGCCCCCCATTGAAAAAAAAGCGCGTTTCGTCGCTTATGCGACGAAAGTGTCACATAAGCGACAAAACTATTTTTTATTCGAAAAAAAGAAACCTCGTCGCATAAGTGATGCAGAGTGTCGCTTACACAACGCTAATTTGCACTGTTGCAATTAGCATCACTAATTAGCGATGCTCCTACCGACGTTCACAAACTGATTGTGATGCTCCAGATTCCAGAGCGTCGCATAAGCGACACTCTAGAATGTAAAAAAAAAAATAGATTTCTCTTGGCACATTTGTGCTAGGATTGAGAAGAGAGAGAGAGAGAGAGAGCATGCGCATGCACATTCCTCTTAGCGACGGTTGGAGAGAGGCAAAGGTATGTAGACACACACACATACACACATAGATTTACACACACATATACACATGCATACACATACACACATATACACACACATATACACATAGACACACACACACATAGACACACACACATACACACATAGACACACACATACATACACACATAGACACATACACAGATTTACACACACATACACAGATTTACACACACATACACATGCATACACACACATATATACACACATAGACACACACACATACACGCATAGACACACACACATACACATAGACATATACACACACATAGACACATACACACACATACACATTTACACACACATATATACACATACACATGTATATACACACATAGACACACACATACACACACATACACACATACACACACATACACACATACACACACATACACACATACATAGACACATACACACACATACACACACACATACACACACATACACACATACACACACATACACATAGATTTACACACACACACATACACACACATATATACACAGACACACGTATATACACACATAGACACAAACACACACACACATAGAGACACACACACATACACACACATACACATGCATACACATACACATGCATACACATACACATATATACACACATAGACACACTCATACACACATAGACACACATAGATACACACATAGACACACACACACACATACACGCTTACACACACACACACATACACGCTTACACACACACACACATCCACACACATTTACACACACATACACATGCATACACACACATATATACACATACACATGTATATACACATACACACACACACATACACATATGCACACATAGACACACACACATACACACACATACATACACACAAATTTACACACACACACATACACATGCATACACATACATATATACACACATAGACACACAAAGATACACATGCACATACACACATAGAAACACATACACACACACATACACATACATGCATACATATGCATACATAATGCATATACATATGCATACATACATACTTACATGCATACACACATATACACACATACACACACATGCATACATAATGCACATGCATATGCATACAAACACTCACATATACACCTCATACATACACACATACACACACTCACATATACACAAACACTCATTCTTACACACATACACATACTCACATATACACCTACATACGCATATACACACATATACATACTTACATATACATACACACATATAGATACACACATATACACACATGCATATACACATACACATGCATACACACATACACATACATATACACACACACATATACATACATATACGTATATGCACATCAGGTCACATGCATACCTGCCCACAAACATACACACATACATACACATGCATACACATTATATATACACACATGCATACATATACATACACATACACTTGATACCTTAGGGATTGTCATGCACGAGTACTCAGAGATGCATGATGATGAGTTGGATTTTACGATCCAAATGCTTACCCAGTGATCAGAGGAGGGCTCTTCTGTAGGAAGAGAACTACCTGCTCATAGGTATGTTTTTTTTTCATAAATTTTTTTAATGGTATTATAACACATATTTTTATTTATTTTTATCTATCTATTTTCAAGACACCTATGCCACCTCCAAATCATGAGAGCAGAGCATAGGTGCCTATGAGGACATGCATAGGCACCCTAGGGCTGGAGTGCGATATAGAGCCAAAGGGGAATACAGTGTATATAGGGAATGGATTGGAGTTCAAGAGAAGAATGTGAGCATTATGCAACTCCTACTTGCACCTTGTCCACTTGTAGTGGAAGTAAGTATAAGTTTTACATATAAATTGAAATTAATCTCTTATGTTTTATTTACATGATTGTTTTTAAATTTTTGTAGTGAACATGACGAGAGGGATAAAAAATATGTACTTAGTTCACTTGAGACAGAATTTGGGGCTAGGTGTTTGCATAAGTGGTGTCTAAAAGAGATGTGAACACTTATGGCTCATCGTCATGATAATGCATGGTATGCATTGCTTTTATTTGTTATATTTGTATGTGTAACTATACATATATATATATATATATATATACACACACACATAATATACATATATACACATATATTTACATATATATTTATACACATATTTATATACACACACATATATACACATGCATACATGTGTATGTGTATGTATATATATGTGAATATGTGTATGTGTGTTTATGTATGTATGTATGTATGTATGTATATGAGAGAGAGAAAGGAGTGTGACCGGAGGTACACATACATGCATACACACACATACACATCCATACACATACACATACATGCACATTTACACACATACACATACATGCACATTTATACATACACACACATACATGCACATTTACACACACACATAAACATGCATGGAGTTACACACATATAATGAGTACACACATAGACTCACATAATCATATTTACATACATATATACACATACACATGCATACACACATATAGATACACATACATACTATATATATATATATATACATACATATATATATATATATATATATATATATATATATATATATATCCTAATTCAAAAACCCTATTATACATATCTTAATTTAGAAACCCTATTTCAAAAACCCTAATTTAGAAACCCTAATTCAGCCTTTTAGTCATATGGTTGAAGTACATGTACACATTGCATCTATTCCTCCAACCACCTGCTAGAGAGATGTCTCTCCTCCCAACCTTATGCCTCTATATATAGCTACTCAAATCAACGAGGATCATAATATATATAAAGATACATACATATCATGTAGATACACATACATAAATATAAAATGATGGAGTAGATACATTATGCATCACACATACATGCCTATATGCACACATGTATACATATATGTGCATACATATTTACATGTACACATTTACACATATACACATATACACATATACATATATACATATATACACATCACATATACATGCCTACATGCACACATGTATACTTATACATGCATACACAATTATAAACACACTTGCATATATTACACAAATGCATATGCATGCATACACATGTGCATACTAACACATGTATACATATAACACACATGCACACACATACATATACATGACACACACATATGTGCATACTAACACATGTATAGATATAATACACATGAATACACACACATATGCATACATACATGATAAACATTTGCTCCTCAAAAATAAAGCTATATATAAAATTTTAGGCATACCCCCAAGCTTCATGTTCTAACTTTAAAGAACACGATTTCATTTCTCTAGTAGGATTCACTGATATTCTAGTTTAATAAAGAAGAATCTATTATCTGATATCCATTCAAATGATTCAAGCTATTGATCGATAACTAGAGTAGGATTTACTATCTAATCTACTCATATGTTTTCATTATTGCCATCATTTTGGTAAGACATCAATATACTCTCATCTTCATTATCCTTATTGATTTCATTTATTTCTTCTTTTGTTAGATCTGTGTTCTCATGAATCATCTATTGATGGACTAATATCGATTTTTGGTAATTCCTCTTCATCGTCAGTAGAATCAGCATGTAGAGTATTATCCTCTTCATCAAAAAGATTAGTATCATTGTCATGTATAATGATTCTAACTTCTCTTTTAGACGTTGACGTATCAATATCTGATGGTGAATCATCAAGAGGACTTTCTTTGATCTTTGTAACAATAAATTGTTCAAACAATGACTTACCTCTAAGTTGAACATGAATGACTTGCCACCAAGGATGAGCATTAGGGTCTTACAAAAAAATGCTTGCTCAATATGCTTAGGAATAATATATGGTTCTCTAGTAAATCACATTACCTTGGAAGAAACTAAATATCAAAAAATGAAGTAGGAAGCTCTTTCTCCATCAAACATAGTAGCTCTTTGCATTCACCTTTCTTTTGTGGGATCCAGTTTTTGTCAATCTCTTTTGATGTAATCCACCTATATATATCATTAAAAAAAAAAAAAAAGATATCAAATATTCATATATATTAAATATAAAAGTATCATAATTACCTTATAAGTGATCCAAGACGATAGATCACATCTCATACTCCTTTTGTTGTACATCCATTGATAACCAAAGGTAAATTATGTTTCAAAAAGTTATGCCAATCATGGGTCTTTAACCCAAATAAGCTCTTATCATCCATAGTAAACATGTTCTGGAAAGATGCTCCATATTGTGTAGGAGTCTTAATCAATTGAATCCTATTGTTGATAGTCTGTATCTCTTTTGTTGTAAGCACCCAAGGAGAAGGTGCATAAGTCGTTTCTTGTCGATGTCTATCAAAAACTGGCCATAACTTTGGTTTTGAGTTTTGGTCATTCAAATCATTCCTTGATGCTATGGTGTCGTTTAATCCAAGAAGATGATGCCATAATGAAAAACCAATATCCTTGAATATATGCATAAGATCAAGAAGATGACATACTTTTAACTCTTTCCAATACTCCAAAGAATACCATATTGATATATTCTCTACAAGTGCCAATTTTCCTTTACCTCTCTTCACATTCTCATTATCTTCATCATCACTGAAGATTTCTGATTCTGGATCTATTAGAGATCCATCTATCCATTTTTGATACCAATCCATAGGCATCATTGGTTTTGGAAACTGACCTGTTTCAAGCTTTCCATTAAAATGCATCACTTCTCTTTTACATCTTAATAGATGATGATCATCAAAGAATCATCGATGTTGAAGTTAAATATTTTTGTTGAGATTCTTACTATAGATTGATCTCAACCAATCACCACAATATGGACAAGCTTTATAACCCTTAGTAGATATTCTTGCATGAAAACGATAAAAATATAATTAGATTAACTCACATTTATTTGTATGCATATCGAATAAAAAAATTACATCAATATGTGAACAAACACCATATCTTGGAAAATCGTGAATAGTCCAAGCCACAATACCACGAACCGTAATATATCTTTCATTGATGCTTTTTGATACATCAATGACATTAATACCTTTGCATAACTCTTGGAGATCGTCAATGAGAGGAGCAAGATATATATTCATATCTTTAACTTGTCTTTTTCCCGGGATTAAAAGTGAAAGCATTAAATGTTCCTTTTTAATGCTAAGATATGGTGGAAGATTGTAGTTTATGACTACTACTGGCCATGTTGACCATTTACTAGATTTCATGGAGAATGGATTAACCCCATCTAATGCAACTACTAACTTTAGATTATGTGGATTTTGTGCAAAATTAAGCCATGTAGAATCAATATGTTGAAAAGCAACACTATCATGAGGAATTCAAATTATTCCATCATTACTTTTATGTTCATGTCCCATGTCAAAAGATTTGATAATTTGGGGCTTTGAAACATATGTCTAATCCGTGGAGCCAATGGAAAATGTCTCAATATCTTTTTTGGGATTTTACCTTCTTCATCCTTATATCGAGGAGATTGACATTTTGGACATGTCAAAGAGTTTGCATATTCACCTCTATATAAAATACAATCGTCAGGACATGCATGTATACATTGATAATCTATACCAAGATTGTTGATTATCTTCTTCATTTCATCATGTGAGGTAGGAAGAATATTTTGACTTGGTAAAAACTTTTCAGATAATAACTTGTAAGTTCATGAAAAAAAAGACATATTAATAAAAATAAATGAACAAATATACACACACACACACATATATATATGTATGTATGTATATTTGTATATATGTATATATATGCATATGCTTATTTGTATGTGTATATGGATGTGTATATGCATGTTCATGTATATACGTATGTGTATGTGTATATGTATGTATATGTGTTTTATATGTGTATATGTATGTATGTATACATATGCGTATGTGTATGCATATATGTATGTATGTGTATGTATGTATATATGTGTATGTATGTATATATGTGTATGTATGTATGTATGTATGTGTATGTATGTATGAATTTGTATGTATGTATGTATGTGTATGTATGCATATGTAGCTATTTATATTTGATTTCATTTTTAATTTTCTTTTTGTTTATTGTGGTTTGTAGATATAGATATCTAGACCACTGAATCGTTTAGCTGTCTCCCATTTTATAGTCAATCAATTACCTGCCTTGCTAACTAAGACTTACATATTTGTTTACAAATATAAAGTATCAGTTAGCTATGGAGGTATTAGGTAGTTTGAAAAATAGGAGAAACAAAGCTATTTGGAAGATTTTGAAAGATGGACGAATAATTTTAAAGGATGGGTGTACAGAAAGCATCCATTCAATGCAAGTTCTTGTTCTTACCTTAGCTATGGTAAAAACAAGAACCTGCATTGAATGGATGCTTTCTTTCCGCCCATCATTTAAAATTATTCTTCCATCATTCAAAATCTTCCAGATAGATTTGCTTCTCCCATTTTCCAAACGACCTAATACCTCCATAGCTAATTGATACCTAATATTTGTATGCAAAGTTCATAAAAGACTTAGCAGTACAGGTATTAGGTCAACTAGAATAGGTGAAACAGATGTGTCAGGAAGATTCTAAAGACTAGGCAGACAATTCCAAAGGCAATTTGGACAAAATATCTTCATTCGATATAGGTACGTATAATTTGACCTTACTCTTATAACATGTGTATGTGTGTATATGTGTGTGTATGTTTTATATGTGTGTATGCATTCATGTATATATATGTGTGTATGTCTATGTATGTATGTATTTATATGTATATATGTATGCATGTATATATATATATATATATATATATATATATATATATATATATATATATATATATATATATATATATATATATATATATATATATAGAAAATTAAAAATTATACCTTAATAGTGTCGAAACAGATACATTACTCCATCCAAAACGATTTTGAAGATTGAGAAAAAGTAAGTTCCCACTTAGTCATGTCAAACGACTTCCTTTATATACATGCTTTAGACATTCCTCTCGAAGATATTTCTCATTTTGAAAAATATCAATGCTCTCACTGTCATTTTGATACCAATCCTCGATAAAATCTGCCATGCCATCATCTTCATCATTGTTGCACATATCTTGTACTTTATCTTCTTTTGAATATAGGTCTTTCAACCTTGCATATTCCACAGGATCAGTTTTGCATAGCCTCCTCATAGAAGCTTCTAATAAATGAGGTCTTACTTGCAACTGTGAATTGTGTGGTGGAATATCATTACTATTTTCATGCTCTTCAAACGTGCAATTAGTCCTTGAACTATTATGTAACCCTAGACTACTATTTATTAAACTTGCTATATTTCCATGCATGTAAGGTCTTCCATCAATATATAATATTTCATTTTCTGCATGTGAAATCTCTCTACTAGTAAGTGACGTTGCATTCAAGCATATTCCATAAGTATTCATGCTTTGAACATAATGTGCAAGTCGATGCACACTCAAATGTACCATACTATGCATCATGTTCAATACATTCCAATCATGGTCTTTGATACGTGCCATAGCAAGAGTTACACCAACATATAATATGCTCTTGATAGTAAAATTCATTATAATTCCTATCGAAGGACACATGTGAAGTTGTTGCATGGGTAGGAGGTGGTGGAGTTGTTGAAAGTTTTTCAAGCTCAAGAGTGTGGGAACATGCCCCAAATTGAACCTTCCACATCATCCACAATCAAAGGAGGCTGATTTCCACGAGTTGGAGGCATCAAATCATGCCCATAATGGAAAGAATTTGATTAGAGAAGATTTAGCTCACCTGTTGATGTGATTGGACCTCACTTTTGACATGTATATGCTTTTGATTGGTTAAAGAGGTTAGTATGAGGTCTTTAAAACCTCTAATGAGTTGTATTATGACTTAGAGTCGTGGAAATACGTGCCCAAGCTGCCCCCTTGCTTAAGCACACCCCCTACTAGCTGTTCTCTGCATATTTTGCAGAAATTTCACTTTTACACACTCTATCTATCTAGATGTTTTTTGCAGACCCCCCGGTCTTGTAATTGTTGTTTCTCCTTCATCCGGAATCCATTTGCAATGATTTTTGTCTTGTTGGAAAGCTTATAAGTTCTACTTTGTCTGGTATAAGTCTCAGGTTCAGTACCTCCACATGTGCAGAGAAATGTCCAGAACAGTGTCTGTCCAGTTAGCTCATACTCTGTGAAGAGATCAAGTTATCTGTTTTGTTGCAGCTGGTTGAGGCATCATCCAGTATCCAAATGGAGTGATTTTACTCTCATTTGAAAGCTCTTAAAGTCTAGTTTATGCCTGCAAAATTTCATCTTCAGTCTCTGCATATACTCAGAGAAACTCAGAAAATACAGAACCTATGTCTGAAAAATTTCAGGATCCTAGGAGGGTTCATTTGCTTTTGTTGTGCACATAGGAGTGTTTATCCTCCAACAGTGGTATCAGAGCTATAAGTGGAGTATCAAAGAGAGAAGAAGGAGCTACTGAAGTGAAGTGAAGACTTCATCAAATTTTGAAGGAAGGAAGCAAAGAACGGGCACGTCAACAACAAGGGGAAGCAAATACATCATCAAATCAAAGACGAAGCTTCATCAAGAGGAGTAGCTCTATTTTTTGAGGTAAAAGCCATCCTTTTCAACTTCATTGCATCAAGGGGGAGGTTCAAAAGAGTTAGGAGGCACCATGGCTGATCTCAATGCTCAGATTGAGAAGCTCAAAAAAGGAAACTACCAACTATGGCGATTTAGAATAAGCAATTTTTTGATGGGGAAAGGTTTGTGGGGACTTGTGAGTGGTGGAGAGCCAAAACCCTACATAGATGAGGTAAATCCAACCAATGACCAGAGAAGAGCAGTAAGAGAGTGGGATGAAAGGGACAAAAGGGTCATTTTCATTTTATCTCAGCATATTAGCAACTTTATGGTAGGGCATATTCAAGATTTGGATACATCGAAGAAGGTGTGGGAGTGCTTGGAGAGATTGTACTCAACCTCCACAAAAGCTAGAAAAATTCAGCTCAAGAATGAGCTAAATAATCTTAGGAAAAGCCCCTCTCAAGGTGCTAATGATTACATATTAAAGGTTAAAGAGCTTGCAGATGCACTAGGGTCAATCGGCTGTGCCCTAGATGATGACGATCTTGTCGCCCACACCCTAAATGGACTTAGGGATGATGAAAAATGGAGGGCTTTCACAACTTCAGTGTATGTAAGGGACTCTCTTCCTGATTTTGATCAACTAATCACTCTCATGGTGACAGAGGAGATGAACCTTGGTGGTCATAATGCCAAGGATAGCCAAGGGCAATTGTTGTATGCAGGTAGAGGAAGAGGAAGACACAACCGAGGTGCTACAAGAGGAAGAGGAAGATATCAAAGCAACCAAGGAGGTCAAGGACAACAAGAAAATGCAGGTCAAAGAGGTGGAAGAGCCACAAATAGAGGAAGAGGTGCAAGATTTGGTGGAAGAGGACAAGCCACTTCAAATGGATGCTTTGTATGCGGTAAGCCCGGTCATTTTGCAAATGAATGCTATCATAGAGCTCAAAGACAAGGGAATCAAAGCAACAACAACAATTATAGAGGGCAAGGTAATTATGCAAACACATCATCCAGCCAAGGGAATGATTATTTACTTGCCATGAGGTACGGTGAAGATACAACTCAAGCTAGTGAAGATGTATGGTATGTAGACAGTGGATGTAGCAATCATATGTCATGTCGAAAGGATCTTTTTAGTAATTTGCAGGTCCCAAAGCATCAAGGGCATGTGGAAACAGGTGATAACTCAGAGCATACCATTCAACATGTGGGAGATATCAGTTTGGAAAGAAATCAAAGAGCAAAGTGCTTATCAGAGGTATTACATGTCCCTACTATTACCAAAAACTTGATTTCGGTAGGCCAAATGGTAGAAAAAGGCTATCAAGTTAGGTTCAATGAAAGAGGATGTTTTGTTGAGGATCCAAGGGCAGGTTTCAAGCTCATAGCAAAAGGAAAAAAGCAAGGGAGAATGTTCATAATGGACATAAATCAGCCACACCATTCAATGTATGTCACATATGGAGACAAGAGGATAGCAGATTTGGATCTATGGCATAAACGAATAGGTCACATCAACCTACAAAAGCTCAAGGACATGCAAAGGAGGAGCTTGGTAAGAGGCCTACCAAATTTTACATCTAAAATGTTGCATGAAATTTGTGTAGCTTGCCAACAAGGAAAACAATCAAGGCTGCCCTTCAAGAAGAGTACCTATGTAAGTGCAAATGTTTTAGACCTCATTCACACGGATGTTTGGGGTCCAACAAGAGAAGCATCCCTTGCTGGAAATAGGTATTTTGTAACCTTCATTGATGACTTTTCAAGGAAAGTGTGGTTGTATTGCATTAGAAACAAATCAGATGTGTTCCACTACTTCAAGAAATTCAAAGCACAGGTGGAGAAGGAATCTGGCAAGTTTATCAAAACTTTGAGATCCGATGGAGGGGGAGAGTACTTCTCCCATGAATTTTCTGAATTTTTGCAGGTCAATGGCATCAAAAGACAATTTACATGCAGGTATACCCCTCAACAAAATGGGGTAGCAGAGAGAAAGAACAGACACATAGCAGAGGTAGCAAGGTGTATGCTCAATGAAATGAATATGCCGCATTGTTATTGGGGAGAGGCTACATATACAGCCACATACATCATGAATAGATGTCCTACATCAGGTATACATCATCTAACCCCTGAGGAAGCATGGAGTGGAAGAAAACCTTGCATTTCACATCTTAGAATATTTGGTTGTATATGCTATGTACATGTACCTCAAGAGTTGAGGTCAAAGTTAGATGCCAAATCTGAAAGGTGTATTTTTTTGGGATATTCTATGGAACAAAAGGGGTATAAATGCTATAATCCCATCACCAAGGAGCTGAAGGTAAGTAGGGATGTTGTCTTTGATGAGTTGAAGCCTTGGTATGCATGCACAAGTCCATTGCAGGTTGAAGACATAGGTGAGACAGATTTGAAGAATGATGATAGAGTTCAAGTAAGCATGGACTTAAGTGGTCCAAGCAACTCATGCAACACAAGGGCACCCTCACCATGGAGTGGAAGGCTTAGGGAAAGAGAGACCAACTCTGAAGAAAGCAAATTCAAAGGCAAAGAGAAGATTTCAATTGAAGAAGGAAGCTATGTGGACGAGAGCATGTTGGAAGATGAAGAGATAGAAGAAATTCAAACTCCAGGAGTGGAAAAACAAAGAAAGAAGATGGCAACCACACCCAAAGGAAGTGAAAGAAGGTCTTCAAGAGTAAGTTATCCAGTACAAAGGTTAACATATGATAATTTCATTGCAAAGCATTATGCATACATGACTCAGGTAATCAAGGACAAGGAACCAACTAGTTATGAAGAAGCTAAGGATTGCAAGGAATGGCAAGAGGCAATGAAGGAAGAGCTCAAAACACTTGATGAGAACCATACTTGGAGCTTGGTACCAGATCAAGAAGGCATGAAGGTGATAGGTAATAAGTGGGTTTACAAAATTAAAAGAAATTCAGATTGTTCCATTGCTAGGTACAAAGCAAGGTTGGTGGCGAAAGGCTTCTCCCAAAGCTACGGGATAGATTATGATGAAACTTTCAGCCCCGTAGCCAAGATGCCAACAATTAGGACTTTGATTGCAGTGGCGACATCAAGGAAATGGAGCTTATATCAGTTGGATGTGAAGAATGCCTTCCTCAATGGAGAGCTTGAAGAAGTAGTCTACATGAGCCAACCTCAAGGATTTGCTAGTATGAGGTACCCAAATCATGTTTGCAAGGTAAGGAAAGCATTATATGGACTAAAGCAAGCCCCAAGGGCATGGAATCAGAGGTTAGTGGATTATTTATCAAGTTGTGGATACAAAGAAAGTGTTGCAGATCCATCACTTTACATGAAGAAGCAAGGAGACAAGATGGTATACATATGCATCTATGTGGACGATTTGATCATCACAGGAAGTGATATTGCAGGTATTAAAGATATCAAATCAAAGCTAGGGAAGGAGTTCAAGATATCTGATCTTGGAACACTAAAGTACTTCTTGGGAATAGAGGTAATCTATGCACACAATGGCATCTTCTTGATTCAAAGAAAATACTTGTTGGATGTGCTATACAGGTTTGGTATGAGTGGTTGTAAGCCACTTTCTCAGCCCATGGATCCCAATACAAAGTTGGTTGCAGGTCAAGGAGAGGCTATACAAGATATTACACTATATAGAAGCATAATTGGTTCACTAATTTATGCTACATTCACTAGACCTGATCTTGCATATGTAGTAGGTGTTCTCTCTCAATTTTTGCATGCACCTACTCATGATCATCTTATGGCGGCAAGAAAGGTGCTTCGTTACATCAAGCACACCATCAACCAAGGTCTATTGTACTCATATGATGCTGATCTAAGTGTCAAAGGATATAGTGATGCTGATTGGGCAGGTAGCAAGGATGATCGAAGGAGTACATCGGGTTATGTTTTCATGATAGGTACAAAAGTGATCTCTTGGAGCTCTAAGAAGCAACCCACTGTTGCTCTTTCATCCACAGAGGCTGAGTACAGAGGTTTAGCATTGGCTACATGTGAGCTATTATGGCTTAAGAAGATACTTAAGGACTTGGAAGTGGAAGTGGAGGAGTTTCCTCTTTATGGAGACAACATTTCAAGCATCTATCTAGCTAACAATCCCATGTTTCATGCAAGGAGCAAGCACATAGAGGTTCATTACCACTTCGTTAGAGAAAAGGTGATGGCAAAAGAGCTAGATATAAGGTATGTGAACACTAAAATGCAGGTTGCAGACATGATGACAAAGTTTCTTGAAGGTACAAAGCTTGGAGGATTCAAGGAAGCTATCAACATAAGAGACATAGGCTGAAGCAACAAAGGAAAAGACTTGAGCTTGAGGGGGAGTGTTGAAAGTTTTTCAAGCTCAAGAGTGTGGGAACATGCCCCAAATTGAACCTTCCACATCATCCACAATCAAAGGAGGCTGATTTCCACGAGTTGGAGGCATCAAATCATGCCCATAATGGAAAGAATTTGATTAGAGAAGATTTAGCTCACCTCTTGATGTGATTGGACCTCACTTTTGACATGTATATGCTTTTGATTGGTTAAAGAGGTTAGTATGAGGTCTTTAAAACCTCTAATGAGTTGTATTATGACTTAGAGTCGTGGAAATACGTGCCCAAGCTGCCCCCTTGCTTAAGCACACCCCCTACTAGCTGTTCTCTGCATATTTTGCAGAAATTTCACTTTTACACACTCTATCTATCTAGATGTTTTTGGCAGACCCCCCGGTCTTGTAATTGTCGTTTCTCCTTCATCCGGAATCCATTTGCAATGATTTTTGTCTTGTTGGAAAGCTTATAAGTTCTACTTTGTCTGGTATAAGTCTCAGGTTCAGTGCCTCCACATGTGCAGAGAAATGTCTAGAACAGTGTCTGTCCAGTTAGCTCATACTCTGTGAAGAGATCAAGTTATCTGTTTTGTTGCAGCTGGTTGAGCCATCATCCAGTATCCAAATGGAGTGATTTTACTCTCATTTTAAAGCTCTTAAAGTCTAGTTTATGCCTGCAAAATTTCATTTTCAGTCTCTGCATATACTCAGAGAAACTCAGAAAATACAGAACCTATGTCTCAAAATTTTCAGGATCCTAGGAGGGTTCATTTGCTTTTGTTGTGCACATAGGAGTGTTTATCCTCCAACAGGAGTGCCCTCTAATTGATGAAAATCTGATTATAACAAGAAAAAAACATATATAAGTTATGTACCTATCAAATATATTTAAAATTAAAAGTTCAATATACTTAAAATATAAAGTCCTTGCATGATTAGGAGACAATGGTGGAGTTCTATCTGATTGATCTGAATCTACAAATAATGGTATTAGATATTAATGATCTCATTATTTACATACATAAACATTCACATATACACATATACACATACACACATATTCACATATACACAGATACACATTATTGTGGGATAAATGCATGTATTTTGTATGAATGTATGTATATGCATGCATGTGTATGTGTGTATGTATATATGTAGATATGTATATGTGTGTTTATGATATATGTATGTATATGTGTATATGTATGCATGTATGTATGTGTATATGTTTGCATCTATGTGTACGTGGATATGTGTATGTGTATGTGTGTGTATGTATGTATGTATGTATGTATGTATGGATAAGTGTACGTGTGTATGTATATATGTTTATGTGTGCATGTATTTTGTATGTATGTATGAGTGTGGGTGTGTGTGGATATGTGTGTATGTATGTATAAGTGTATGTGTGTATGTATGTTTATGTGTGCATGTAAATATATATGTACTATATATATATATATATATATATATATGTGTGTGTGTGTGTGTGTGTGTGTGTGTGTGTGTGTTGTATTTAGTATGTATGTATGTATGTATATGTATATATATATATATATATATATATATATAGATATATATATATATGTGTGTGTGTGTGTGTGTGTGTGTGTGTGTGTGTGTGTTGTATTTAGTATGTATGTATGTATGTATATATATATATATATATATATATATATATATATATATATATATATATATATATATATATATATATATATATATACATACATACATACATACATACATACATACATACATACATACATACATACATACATACATACATACATACACACATATATAAATAAAAAGATTAGTCTCTTGTGTGTGTGTGCTGTATTTAGTATGTATGTATGTATGTATATGTGTATGCACATGCTATATGTCTATATGTATGTGTATGTATTTGATTCTTTGTTTTTGTTTGAGATTAAAATAACAGGAGATATTCTATGGTGGAAATAAAAATAAGAGGAGACATAACATACTGCCTGAGACGTGGAAATCTTTTCGTAGACCGCTACGTCTTCAGGAGTCATTTCCTTAGCAGAAAGTATAGAAATTAATAGTTTATATTTATAATTCTCATATGTTTTATTAATTTTTTACATTTAATTTATGTATTTCTTTTCTATTTAAATAAACAGTCTGTTGCAAAGAAGAGAGTTGAGTCGGGCCACACATCTCACTTAGGACAAATGGGCCATCATGGTTTTGTAACTACATTTGTAAGTATATGTGTCATTGTAAGTATATTTTTTATTTTGTTAAAACACAAGAGACTAATCTTTTTATTTATTTCAATGCAACGAAAGGATTATGGTCCATATCCTACAAAACATGAGATTGAGTATGCTACACATTTTGGATATCGGAGTTTGAGCGAGTATATGTGAGATCATCTGGATGTGTTTGTGGGTATTATTAAATTTCATATAATTATTTTATTTTTGTGGATGTTTTGTATGTTTTAATTATTTATGTTTGTTATATGTAATAGAGAAGCACTATGGAGAGGCAGATATGGATGAGGTGGAGAGACAGACACAGGAGGGACAATCTTGATTGTCACAAAGTGCTCACACAGATACATCAGATAATGCGGATGATCGTGATGATAAGGATGAGGATGATGATGATGATTATTAGGATTCTTGATTATGACATTGGATATGTATTCACACACACATACACACACACACACATATATATATATATATATATATATATATATATATAGTTCATTCGAGTTATGTTTTGAATTGTGTGTATGGTATTAAGTAATGAAAAGTCTTGTTCTATTGATTTTTATTATTGTTTATATTTAGCATGCGTTTTATTACTCTAATTATATAATTCATTCATATTTATGTGTGCTTGTGTGTATATAAATTGTATATATGCACATGTAGGTATATATCTATATTTGTGTAAGTGTGTCTATATGCATGTATATGTATGTATCTATGTATATATATGTGCATGTATGTATGTGCATATGTATATGTGTATATGCATGTATCTGCATGTGCATGTGCATATGTATGTGTATGTGTGTATATGTATGTATGTGCATGTATATATGTAAGTGTATGTGTATATGTGTGTATGTGCATGTATATATGTGTATATGTATCGATGTGCATGTGTATGTGTGTATATGTATGTATGTGCATGTGTAGGTGTGTGTATGTGCATATGTGTGTGTATGTATGTGCATGTATATGTGTATATGTGTGTATGTGTGTGTATATGTATGTATGTACATATGTATATGTGTATATGCATGTATGTGCATGTGCATGTGTAAGTGTATATGCGTATGTATGTGTATGTGCATGTGTATGTGTGTGTATATGTATGTGCATGTGCATGTGTAAGTGTATATGCGTATGTATGTGTATGTGCATGTGTATGTGTGTGTATATGTATGTATGTGCATGTGAATGTGTAAGTGTATATGCGTATGTATGTGTATGTGCATGTGCATGTGTACATGTGTGTATATGTATGTATGTGCATGTGTAAGTGTATGTGTATATGTGTGTATGTGCATGTATATGTGTATATGTAATGTGCATGTGTATGTGTAAGTGTATGTGTATATGTGTGTATGTGCATTTATATGTGTATATGTATGTATGTGCATGTGTGTGTATGTGCACATGTGTATGCATGCATGTGCATATGTATATGTGTATATATGTGTATGTGTGTGTATGTGCATATGTATGTGTATGTGTATAAACATATACAAGTGTATGTATATGCATGTGTATATGTATGAGACATGCATTTGTATGTGGATGCATTTCCATTTTCATCTATGTGTATATGCATGCATGTGAATGTGCATGCATGTGGATGTGCATATACATGTATTTATGTATGTGTTAATGTGTGTGTATATATGCAATAATGCATGGATGCAAGTCTTTTTATGTGTTTGTAGAAATGTTTGTGCATACGCATGTGTATGTGTGTGTATGTATAAGTGTATGTGCACATGTATGTGTGTGTATGTGCATGTGTATATGTGTATATGTGTGAATGTGCATCTTCATGTATAAGTGTACTTATGTGCATATCAATAAGTGTGAGTATGCTAATTAATGAAAATAACACAATTCAACAAAGAATGGAAATTGTACTTACAATAGTTAGCCATATTTTTTGCTCGCTTAACTTCTTGAATAACTTGCAATAGAGAGAGAGAGAGATAATTCAAAGAGATAAAGAGGTAGAAAGAGAGAAATAGAGAGAGAGAGACAATAAGATAGAGATTAGACAAAACAACAATTCAACAAGCGATTGTTTCAGCTCATAATCACAACGCAATTGTGAATGTTGGAGAGCTCTTCGATCAAATGCATGTAGATGCTGATCGAAGAGCCTCCAACGTTTTTATTTTTTTCGTCAAAAACCCATCGTGTAACCGATGCTAAAGCATCGTAAACTCGTGTCCAATTAGCGTCGCTTATGCAACACTTTTTTAAATCATCGCTTTAGCGATGGTCAATGTAACCGTCACATTTCCCATCACGCAACATATCGATAAAAATGCCAAAGTTTTCATCATTTAACCGACATTCCACGTAGTGCCTAAAGCCACTACCTTTGTGAGTTTTGTAGAGTTACATCACCCAAACATAGACCAAGTCATTAGGGTATTCCATGTAAAATTTTGTATGAATCAATTTCCTAGATACATTGGACTGGTTGAAATCATCACAAATGCTTTTGTCCATGCATGTGAAAATCCATAGGACTACATAGATATGAACAAGATGGTGTTTAAATAGTTATCAAGATGAAAAAATTCATTATAGGCCTACAAATTCTTTTATAGAAATATGATGCTAATGATGATTATTTATCATTGTTTAAACTGTAATAGGGACCTCCTATTAGCCATATCTAGAGTCATGCTCTTATGAAGCATTGCACACACATCCATCTTCCATATTAAGGGACCAATTATCACAAGGAAAAGGAAGGTGTAGGTTCAAGAAGCCATTACTCAAAACTTTTGAACCTCTTTAAGTATGCAAATATGCATTGCAAACTAAGAAGTAGACACCATCAATACAATCAGTCCACCTCGTGGAATTATTTGACCACTTATCGCAAGATGGGAGGAAGAAATGGTCAAGGAATTTGAAAATCAATCACCACAAGCACCACTTGAACCAACAATCATGCATTATAAGACAATTTCCAAGAAAACCAAGCCAACTCTTCCCAAGATGACTTCAAAATCAAAGAAAAGAAAGAAGTATCAAGCAAAAGGGGGGAAGGAGAAGAGTTCCACTCCAATATCACCTGTAAAATAATACTCCTTCCTCTACCAAATCATCTAGTTCAAAACCATATTTTTGGTCTAGGGCTACTTTATACTACACAATTTTAGACACTTATGTTGATGTAACTCACACACCATCTAAAGAGGCTACATTTCCATCCAAAAATCCATAGAAGAGTCATAACATACCACATATGCTAAGAGGAGACCTAACATACTGCCTGAGACATGGCAGTTTTTTCGTAGACAGCTACGCTTCAGGAGTCATTTCCTCAGCAAAAGGTATAGATATTAATAGTTTATATTTATAATTCTCATATGTTTTATTAAATTTTTACATTTAATTTATGTATTTCTTTTCTATTTAGATAAACAGTCTGTTGCAAAGAAGAGAGTTGAGTCGGGCCACACATCTCACTTAGGACAAATGGGCCATCATGGTTTTGTAACTACATTTGTAAGTATATGTGTCATTGTAAGTATATTTTTTATTTTAGTTAAAACACAAGAGATAATCTTTTTATTTGTTTCAATGCAGCAAAAGGATTATGGTCCATATCCTACAAAACATGAGATTGAGTATGCTACACATTTTGGATATCGTAGTTTGAGCGAGTATATGCGAGATCATCTGGATGCGTTTGTGAGTATTATTAAATTTCATATAATTATTTTATTTTTGTGGATGTTTTGTATGTTTTACTTATTTATGTTTGTTATATGTATTACAGAAGTATTATGGAGAGGCAGAAATGCATGAGGTGGAGAGTCAGACACAGGAGGGACAATCTTGATTGTCACAAAGTGCTCACACAGATACATCAGATAATGCGGATGATCGTGATGATAAGATGAGGATGATGATGTTGATGATTAGGATTCTTGATTATGACATTGGATATGTATTTACACACACACACACATATATATTGTTCATTCGAGTTATGTTTTGAATTGTGTGTATGGTATTAAGTAATGAAAAGTCTTGTTCTATTGATTTTTATTATTGTTTATATTTAGCATGTGTTTTATTACTTTAATTAATAATTCATTCATATTTATGTGTGATTGTGTGTATATAAAATGTATATATGCACATGTAGGTATATATCTATATTTGTGTAAGTGTGTCTATATGCATGTATATGTATGTATCTATGTATATATATGTGCATGTATGTATGTGCATATGTATAGGTGTATATGCATGTATCTACATGCGCATGTGTAAGTGTATGTGCATATGTATGTGTATGTATATGTGCCTATATGTATGTATGTGCATGTATATATGTAAGTGTATGTGTATATGTGTGTATGTGCATTATATATGTGTATATGTATCTATGTGCATGTGTATGTGTGTATATGTATGTATGTGCATGTGTAGGTGTGTGTATGTGCATATGTGTGTGTATGTATGTGCATGTATATGTGTGTATGTGTGTGTATATGTATATATGTATATATGTATATATGTATATATGTACATATGTATATGTGTATATGTATGTATGTGCATGTGCATGTGTAAGTGTATATGCATATGTACGTGTATGTGCATGTGTATGTGTGTGTATATGTATGTATGTGCATGTGCATGTGTAAGTGTATATACGTATGTATGTGTATGTGCATGTGCATGTGTATGTGTGTGTATATGTATATATGTGCATGTATATGTGTAAGTGTATGTGTATATGTGTGTATGTGCATGTATATGTGTATATGTATGTATGTGCATGTGTGTGTATGTGCATATGTGTGTGCACGTATGTGCATATATGTATGTGTATATATGTGTATGTGTGTGTATATGTATGTATGTGCATATGTATGTGTATGTGTAGAAACATATACAAGTGTATGTATATGCATGTGTATATGTATGAAACATGCATGTGTATGTGGATGCATTTCCATTTTCATCCATGTGTATATGCATGCATGTGAATGTGCATGCATGTTGATGTGCATATACATGTATTTAAGTATGTGTCAATGTGTATGTATATATGCAATAATGCAAGTCTTTTTATGTGTTTGTAGAAATGTTTGTGCATATGCATGTGTATGTGTGTATATGTGTAAGTGTATGTGCACATGTATGTGTGTGTATGTGCATGTGTATATGTGTATATGTGTGAATGTGCATCTTCATGTATAAGTGTATATGTGCATATCAATAAGTGTGAGTATGCTAATTAATGAAAATAACACAATTCAAATGATATACAAAGAATGGAAATTTTACTTACAATAGTTAGCCATATTTTTTGCTTGGGTAACTTCCTGAATAACTTGCAATAGAGAGAGAAAGAGATAATTCAAAGAGAGAAAGAGGTAGAAAGAGAGAAATAGAGAGAGAGAGAGACAATAAGATAGAGATTAGACAAAACAACAATTCAACAAGCGATTGTTTCAGCTCAGAAGCACAACGCAATTGTGAATGTTGGAGAGCTCTTCGATCAAATGCATGTAGATGCTGATCGAAGAGCCTCCAACACTTTTATTTTTTTTGTCAAAAACCCATCCTGTAACTGATGCTAAAGCATCATAAACTCGTGTCCAATTAGTGTTTCTTATGCAATGCTTTTTTAAATCGTCACTTTAGCGATGGCCAATGTAACCGTCACATTTCCCATCACGCCACACATCGATAAAAACATCGAAATTTTCATCATTTAACCGACATGCCGCGTAGTGCCTAAAGCCACTATCTTTGTGAATTTTGTAGAGTTACATCACCCAGACATAGACCAAGTCATTAGGGTATTCCATGTACAATTTTGTATGAATCAATTTCTTAGATACATTAGACTGGTTGAAAGCATCACAAATGCTTTTGTCCATGCATGTGAAAATCCATAGGACTACATAGATATGAACAAGATGGTGTTTAACTAGTTATCAAGATGAAAAAATTCATTATAGGCCTACAAGTTCCTTTATAGAAATATGACGCTAATGAGGATTATTTATCATTGTTTAAAGTGTAACGGGGACCTCCTATTAGCCATATCTAGAGTCATGCTCTTATGAAGCATTGCACACACATCCATCTTCCATATTAAGGGACCAATTATCACAAGGAAAAGGAAGGTGTAGGTTCAAGAAGCCATTACTCAAAACTTTTGAACCTCTTTAAGTATGCAAATATGCATCACAAACTAAGAAGAAGAAGAAGACACCATCAATACAATCAATCCACCTTGTGGAATTATTTGACCACTTAGTGCAAGATGGGTGTGTACCTAAGCACCAACTTAGGGACTTGTGGAGAAAGAGACTATACCTCGATCCCCCTCAAGTGCATATAGTGGGGATTCACACTTTATTTATCAATCCGAGGAGTATCAAAACCTAGCCGAGTGTATGAGGACATGCATTCAAATGATGATCAATGCAAATGAGCTTCCCAAAGAGTGCAAATAAGTCTAAGTCTAAACCAAACAAGCTTCAACTGTCAGTTATGGTGTCGCGATACTTGGATCAGCAGCCAACAGTAAATTGAGCTTTTCTCTCAGCTCCAAACTCCGAATATAGCAAATAGCATATGCGTTTCGAAGCTCTCGAGAAGACGCATCCAATAGTGGTATTTTCACTCAATTTTGACACTTCTAGTTCAAGTTATGAGCAAAATACTGTATCACGGGAATGACCTTCCTACACTTCAACACTTCTTACACCTCACACACACCTTAACAACATCAAACAAACACTTTCATGGATAGAAAACACTTCCTAACACTCTTTTCAAGCAACACAAATGCATACAAGCTCACAAAGAAGAAGATACAGAGAGGAGACGACACAAATTCGAAATTCTGTGCTCTTGATTCTCACAATGGCAAAAAGTCTTCACAAAGAGTCACAAATTGACTTATATACATGTGCCCTAAAAATGGTTCTTTCACACAAGAGACTGGCACTTTATTCACTAAAAGGCTAATTTCCTACTAATTTACATGGATAAGCTACTAATCTCCATGGGTATGCATCTAGAGGACTTCTCTAGTGTATTTACAACGGAAAATATGTTACAAAAATGGTTATAATACAAAAATAGAGTGTCGAAATCGGAAAAATTTTGAGACCCCTCTTTTTCTCTGCCTTTTTCTCTTCTTCGCTCTGCAACACTCTCCCCCTCTTTGTCTCTGTCGTGCCTTGATAGGCTTTACTTCTTGTCTGTCACTTGTTGTCCGCCTACATCTCTTGGTCAGTTCTGCCTGCTTGTTAGACAGGTGTTCAGTTTTGATGGCCTCTTCTTGATTCTTCTTTTACATCCTTTGGGCCTGATGCATTCGTGTTGCCTGTTAAGTCGGGCTGCCACGCACGCCACTAGTGGAAGTTATGAGGATTTGGTCCTTCAGTCTTCGATCTGGACCTTCCAAAGACCCAGATGTTGAAGGGCCTTCTTGTGGTTCTGGAACCGCCGGATATCTTCTTGCACTTCTTCATGATACTTCTTGGCCCTGGTTCCTCCTTCCCTCCTACGTGCTTTTCCTTGATGTGTGCCCCTGCAGGGCTCTATGCAGAGATGGGTGTTGCGCCCCTGCGGGGCTTCTTGCAGAGATGTATCTTCAGATATGATCTTTTTAGCAAAGCTTCTTTCTTTGTCTTCTTCTTTTCTTCTTTTTGCTTGACTCTCCCTCAACACTGCCCCCCTCCTGAACTTTGTCGTCCTCGACAGGCTTTGGAAGTCGACGGGAGTATGTTCTGTACACTTTTTGCTCTGTTTCATTAAGCAGATTAGCTTCACGTATCATGAGTTGCTTCCACTGTTCTGCTTTCACACCATCAGGTGGTGGCCGTCTGTGGTCAGCGAAGAAGCTTAGCTCATATGCCACTAATCTGGCATTCAAGTTGGATGACATCTTTAAAAGATTTCTGAATCAATTTCAAAAAACCTTGTAAAAAAGGCTTCTTTGAATGTTTTCATATATATACTCGATAAAAACATCAGCCTAGAATAATATGCCATTATTGTGGATTGGCTAGGTATAACAGACAAATAAAAAACGAGAATATTTGTTCCCTGATTAATGCCAATGAAATTTAAAAATGTATACGCCGTGTGCTTGAACACCTTCAAAACTGTAAGGATCATGCTGAGAATTTTATTCGTCATTTTGATAGTTAGATCGGGTACTGTTGCGTAACAATGCAACCAAAATTCAATGGTTTTTACCATCTAATCTTCGGTTGGTAGATAGTTATGAGGTGGACTTGGAAGTAGCGGATAATTGAGCCACTGTTTATTGATCACACCATTCTTTTGCATGTCCAAAAATTCTCTTGCTTCTCTGCGATGTGGTGTTGGGAAAAATGAAGGATTTACCTGTAATAAGTATGGTGCTGCTTGCCAGTGCACCCGCAAAGTAGGATTTTTCTCCAAAAAATTTCTTATCCATATAGGTTGTGTAGCTTCAAATTCTTCTTGAGTATACTTGAATGTGTCATCTTTGAAGTGCAACTGTTCGTCTGGATTTCTCTATGTGATCTTCTTTATGTATTGCCTTGTTTTCTCTTTCAATGATCCGTACGGAATGTTGAAAGGCTTCATTATGGTATCCAAGTCTTTGCCCTTTATTTTTGCTTCCTTCATTACTTTGATTACTTCATTTTCAAAATTCTCTGTCAGCCGGGACACCAATAGTGCCCGTTCCTTCTGACCTATTTCTGCAGTGTATGGCATTGGATGATCATCATGTGGTTCTGCCATCTGCTCCTTTATTGGAGAATTATAAATTGGGGGAGATAGAGGACGTACCTCTACCTCGTCAGTAGGATTTTCTTGTGTTGGCGCTATTGGTGTCCCGATTGGTACTTTCTCTTCTGCTTTAGTTTTTAATTGTTCAAGGCGTTCAGTCTTCTCTTTAATTTCTTGCATAGCTGCCCTGAGTGCCTCTTTGGTAGCAAGTAATTCATTACCAATCTCAACTACCTGATCCATATTTTCATTGTAACTTACTACAAGTTTTCCATTGGCTGTATTCAGATGCTTTTTTAGCTCATTGGTTTCTTGAACGTACCTACGTTCCCATTATTCTCTTAAGGCTTGCTCTTGCTTCAGCAAATCTGCATATTTCTCAATCTGAGCTTTCAATTCCTTCTGTTCAGTGACTGATGTTTCTGGTTTCTCTATAGGTTGGTCATACAGTAATGCCTTCATCAGTTCTTTATTTTTACGTCGTAAGTTATCATTGTCCTCCATATATACCTTAAGTGTTTCGAGCAGATTGCTGCGAGCTTTCATCCTCTCTTTGTCTGCTTCACTGGCTTCATGTTGTCTTTGTAAGTCTGTCAGTTGTGCCTGGAGTTGATGATGCTGCTTCATCAATGTATCACATTGTGCTTTGACAGCAAGTAACTCCGTTCCTTTGGCTGAAATCTCTTGCTGGGCCTAGATGAGCTGTGCGGACAATTGTTCACTCATGATTTGAAATTGATTCTTTTCCCTCATGGCCTTGTCGTAATCCGCATCTGTTTCCATCACTTGCTGTTGTGTGTCCATGGCCGTTTGGATCATTTGCTTGACCACAGGTTTTAATTGAGTAACATCAACATTCAACCATGTGGTAGGGATGCTAGGTTCTTCACCTATTGTAATGTCTTTCCCTTGTGCTACATGTAAAGTAGTATCATGGGGCTACCGAATATGGAGTTGTATCCTTGGCTCAGCCTCCTTGTGGTCAATCTTACCTTGAGGTGTACCATCAGGCACTTCAATCACGATTGGCTCCTTATTTTGTTGTAGGCCTGCTTCCTGGTGCACCAGTGTTTGTATTTCCTCTTTTATAGGTGGCACTGCATCTTTATTTGTGATTGGAGCTTCCTTGATGCTGATCTTGGACGTATCATTCAATTGAATAACGTGCACTGGTTCAGTGAATTCTTCTATGCCCTTTGCCTGTGCCTGTTGGTTGTCCGGTGTAACTTCGACTTGATTGATCTTTGTCCATTCTTCATTGTGCGTTTCTGTTCTTATGTCAGTATCCAATGTGTCTTTCTCGGGGCTAGATTCTTCATTAGAGCTCGAATCCTCTAATCCCAATTCTTTGCATCTGGCAGTTTGTTCTGGAGTATGTTCTTTATCTTTTTGTTTCTTTTCCTGGCTTGCCTGTCTATAATGATGACCTTGAACATTTAAATTTACTTGCCCCCGCATATATTGATGCGTTTCTTCCAGGGCTGCAGAGAGGTCTCTTTTCGTAATCGGTTGTTGTGTTACAGGAATCTTTGGCAAGTTATGTGTTCTCTTTGAGTGTGATGTCTCTTGAGCTTCTTCCTCTCTTATGTGTTTAGTCCCTCTCATGGGTTTCTTAGAACTGGTTCTGACTTCTTCAATAGAGATGACTGTTTTCTTTTTCTTTGGAACAGTCGCTGACTTTGCATCTTTTGCTAGCTCTGTTGAGGTTGGCATCAAGCGTAAGCAGTC
This sequence comes from Ceratopteris richardii, assembly GCA_020310875.1. Taxonomy (NCBI): domain Eukaryota; kingdom Viridiplantae; phylum Streptophyta; class Polypodiopsida; order Polypodiales; family Pteridaceae; genus Ceratopteris; species Ceratopteris richardii. The sequence continues at coordinate 176,776,871 of CM035422.1, read as the reverse complement.
TTTCATTTCAAGAGCCTCATAAATGAGTAATGTCAATGTTGAACTTCCATTCAAGAACTTTTTCTGACCCCACTTTTTCTTTACTTCAAATAGGCGGTCTTGAATATATGGAGTCATGTTTACTTGATTTCCCACCTGTCTCATAGCATGTGAAAGTAATTGCACAATGCTCTTTTGAGGTGTTGTATATCTATGCATACTAGGGAAACAGAAATGTTGGTGAACTAAACGAACAGAGTCTTCAATATCCGTTCTGTTGATTTCCAAAAATGTTCTCTTTTTCGGATCATGACACTCATATTTTACATTGGTGAGTCCATCTTGATTCCATCCAAAAGCTCTGTTGATTAGCTCATGAGTGAATCTAATTGTCTTCCAGGTACCAACTTTGTCAAGTACTCTTGCTTTCGGGACTGATGCCTTATTCGATGCGGACAGTAGTGTATTCATCACTTATGTACATCTCTAGAAATCTAGCAGATAGATTGGAAGTCTGAGAAATGCATCAATGCCTGCTCGTGTCCATACATCTGTCATGCGAGGTAATCCTTGTATGATAGGCTTGAAATCTTGTGACATGATAGGAAACTAGTGATCCGTATCCATGATCTTGATGGTTGCCATGAAAATGAGTTCGGACACTGGTTGATCATCAAGAAACCAATGACCTCTCGCCTTAGTGATTGATTCCAAGGGAAGAAGTAGGACCTCCTCCTCTTGCGTAGCCTCGGAATTAGAAGATGCCATCTGCACTCAATATAGAGTAGTAATTAGTGGCAAGATGATATCAAGAATCATCCTTCATTTATCCTTCATTAGATTGGCAACGCTCCGCGTGAATTGTGTCGTCCCTTCCCCGTGGGTGTGAGAAAGGTAATACTTGGAATTTTTCATACTTTTATATATTTTTATGTTTTTGTCTGAAAGAAAAATAGAAAAGTTAGTTCATAGCCGAAGCGGTTATTGAATCTTGAGTGATTTTCTTAGATTATGTACAAGTGCTCTCCTATTTCCCGAGAGGGAAATGTGCTTCACTATCCTGAAGTAGAAGAAAAATATGTCGAATGCTTGGCCTTATAATGTGGTCCTATCATGCATACTTTGGGTTCTGGTAACTCCAAATGTGTGCAACTCGAATTATTTGGTTGATACATACAGATTGTCTTGCCTTTCAGCATCCAAATCTACTTTACTCTGTTGGGACAGATTTTGTTCCCAACATTCCTGGTGAATGTGGTGCTTCTCATGTGGTACTTCTGCTTTGTCTTCTTTTTTAATCTTGGAATGATTTTTAATGCGTATGTAGACTCCTGCTCTGTCCTGTAGTTGTTCATCTTTGGTTGTTTTGCTTTTGGATCATACTGATTCTCCGTATGTCTTGACTTGTCCTTCTTGATGATTGTGACTTGGGCACAAGACTTGGGGATCCATATTTGCGTTCGGGCCAGCTGAGCGGCTATCACTTTCTTCGGTATCCATACTTTAGTAACCTTTGGTGTTTCTGGGCGTCCAACATGACTTGTATTTTTATTCTGACGTTCCTTCTGATGTTGTGAGTAGTTCTTTTGTTGAAGATACGCTGTCACTTGATCTTTTCTGATCCAAGCCTGTCTAGTGTAAGGAACGGGGTATATCCTTATGTGTGCAGATTTGTAATGGTCTTGCTGACTTGCCTCTCTGGTGCTCGATTCCTCATTGAGGCTGTTTTTGGCTAGAACGCTAATCATGTGATTTACTGGATTAGAAGATTGTGTGCAATCGAGATTCATTGTGTCCTCACATGAAGTATACGATGAAGGGGTTTCCACAGTGTGAGTGAACATACATTCAACATTGTGCTCATTTAAGTGAGTTCTCGATTCTATACTTTTGGCTTTGATTGGTCGTTCATCTAGCATGTTGAATACCTCACGATGTCCTATCTTGGCCGAGATGTATCCTAGGGCCAACTGTATAGTCACTTCATATTCATTTATCCAATCTTGACCTAACATGAGTTCTTCCAATAAGTCCTGATCTTGACACACTAAGAATTTTTGTTCCATTGTGTTGTTTCAGAGATGTATAGGTAAGGTAATCTCACCTATACATTTGGTAAGTTTTCCTCCTATTCCAATCAGCTGTGCCTTAGAGGGCCGTAATTCTTCCTTGAGTTTTTGGGTCAATGCAAATGTGATACAGCTTATAGCAGCTCCTGTGTCAATGAGAGCATCCACCAAGTGGTACTCTTTTGTTCCAGCACCCAAATTCAAATAGGGTTGCATTATTTGCTGACTTAGGTTTTCAATGGCTCTAAAATTAGCCATTGGGACGAGTTCCTCTCCTAGTCGATATCTCTTGTTTCTCTCTTTCATCCACTCTTTTCTTTTCCTGATTGTTCTAGTGCTTCTTGCCTAGCTTCTTCTCGTATTCTTTCTTCCTCTATGCGCCTATTTTTACCCATTACTAATCGTGACATTATCTCTTCAGTCAATGGCTCTAGATATTTTTTCACTCGACATCCACTGATATAGTTTGATAATACGTCTCCATCTAGGGTTGCTAAACTGATGGCTCCACTGGTGGATATGCGATCGATGATCAATGGGCCATATCCCCTTTTTTGCAGTTTCTTAGCATGTTGTTTCAGAGTATATACCAAAACTAAATCTCCTTCCTTCAAATTTTTATCTTTAATATGAGCATCAAAATAGGCTTTCTGTCGCCTTTTCGCAGCGTAAATTCCTGCTACCGCTTGTAATCTAGTTTCATGTAACTTTTCTATTTGCTCCAATTGAGCTGATAGTTCATGTCCAGTCCACTCATAAGTTGTTGCTACTCTGAGAGTGGGTATTAAGAAATCAATTGGCAAAATAGCATTCTGTCCATACACCAAGTTAAAAGGAGTAGTTCCTATGGCGGTCTTGTAGGCTACTCGGAATGCCCATAAAGGATGATGTAATTGTTTATCCCAATCCGATCTACCATTGTTCATAATTTTCGTGAGAACTGTGCACAAGATTTTGTTTAAACTTTCGGCCTGTCCATTGGCTTGTGGGTGATATGGGGCTGATTTCTTATGAATTATTAAGAATTCATTCAGTAGGGCTTCTATTACTTCATTCACAAAGTGCGTAGTAGGGCTTCTATTACTTCATTCACAAAGTGCGTGCCTCTATCGCTCACAATTTCTATCGGCAGTCCAAATCTAGTGAAAATGTTCTCGAAGAGAAACTTAGCCGTAGTCCTCGCATCATTTTTCTTGGTTGCTTTGGCTTCAACCCACTAGGTCAAATAGTCTGTGGCTACGATTATGTACTCGGCATGGGATCCTTTAGCTACTGGCCTAATAGGTCCTATGAAGTCTATTCCCCATTTAGTGAAGGCTCTCGCACTCATCATGGGTTTTAGTGGTATTTCATCTCTTCTAATTGGATATTTTGTTCGTTGAAAGGTATCACAACGTTGAACGTATGTGGCTGCATCCTGATGTAGAGTTGGCCACCACATTCCTGCAAAAAGAATCATTTTTGCAGTTTTATCTGCAGAGAAATGTCCTCCTGCAGCTCCTGTATGTGCCATCTCTAAAACAACAAGATACTCGTCTTCGTGAATACACATTCGTAAATGATTGTCTCTTCCTTGCTTAAAGAGTTGTTTTCCTATGAGAACATAGTCCTTGCTTTGTTCTGTGAGCACACGTTTCCTTGCTAGGGTGGCTCCTTCCGGGTACTCTTGGGTCTTCAAGAACTTTACCAGAGGCATGCTCCACCTTGGTGCCACTGTGGAGTAGCATAACATAGAGTTCTCTTCTGAATTTCGTTCTTGACAAGTTGGGCAGGCTGATACATAGTTATGTGCATCCCTCTGCATGGTTGGCCAATATATGCCTAATCTCATATTTGCCATGTTCCGTTCGCATTTAAATGAGTTTTCCATTGATTTACATGTGCTTTTTGAAGCCACATTTCTTGTTCTTCCTCTTCTATGCATCTCATGAGTAATCCACTTGAGTCTTGGTGATATAGGCTTCAAGCAATGATATGAAGGTTTTTAGTCTTCCATAGGTCTTGGTTTCGATTCTGTGTGATCCCATGTTTAGGTCCATATGTGAGTATAGGGATCAACTTTTCTGCCCATTGGGGACATACTTTGAGGTTAAAAAGGTAAGTGTCTGGCAGATCATCAGGTATTCCCGTGGGTGGTTCTCCATGTGTCATTCTTGATAAGTGGTCTGCTCTAATGTGGGTATTCCCTTTCTTGAGGACTACTTCAAAATCAAATTCCATCAACAATAGAAACCATCGTACTAGTCGTCCTGTATTACAATTGACTAAGTACAGTAGGGCTTGATGATCAATGACGAATTTGAATTTGTTTGCCAATAAGTAGTGTCTAAAATTTTTTACTGCGTACACCATCCCTAGGCCTTCTCTCTCAATCGTGGTATAATTGCGTTCCACTTAATTCAATTGTCTATTGGCATAGGCTATAGGGTGGTCTAATTTCCTTGTATCTGCGGGTTGAGCTAAGATGCAACCAATGGCAAACTTGGAAGCATCTACGTGAATGTGAAATGGTTTGTTCCAATTAGGTACTCGAAGGATTGGTACTGAACTCAATCGACTCTTTAATTCGTTAAAGGCTTTTTCACATTCTTCTGTCCAATTAAATTGAGACAATAATGCATAAAGAGGTCTAGCAATTATGACATACATATGTATAAATCTTCGGTAGTATCCGCAATGTCCCATAAATTCTTGTACTTCTTTTGCAATCTTTGGTCTCGGTAAATCCAGAATCACTTTGATTTTGTCTTCATCCGTTGAGATTCCATTCTTAGAGACAATATGTCCTAATATCTTTCCTTGCCGAACCATGAAGACGCACTTTTCTGGATTGAGGCATACTCTATATTGTCGACATTTGGCAAAGATCTTTCCTAGTTCAGGGATATGTTATGAGTATAGCTGAATAAGTGTATAAATCATCCACGTATACCTCCATACTCTTTCTCAGGAACTCCTTGAATACATGGCACATCAATCTTTGGAATGTGGCTGGGGCATTGGTTAGACCAAAAGGCATAACACTAAAGGCGTATACTCCCGATTCAGTTGCAAAGGCTGTTTTATGTTGGTCCTCAGGAGCAATCGCTACCTGATTATACCCTAAAAAGCCGTCCAAGAAACTATAAACTTCCTTTCGTGCCACTCTTTCCAAAAGATGATCGGTGATGGGTAATGGGCAACTATCTCTTATGGTGGCAGCATTTACCTTTTTCAAATTAATGCATACCCTTAGCTTACCATTCTTTTTCGGTACGACCACCAAAGGTAACACCCATTCCGTGTGTTCGATCTCATAAATGAACCCAGCGTCTAACAACTTATCTATTTCCTCCTTAATTTTTGCTGAGTATACATCATTATATGTGTATGGTAATTGTTTGGAAGGTTTAGCTTCAGATGTCATAAGGATTCTATGGGCACATATAGAAGGATCCACTCCTTTCAAATCCTTATATGTCCAGGCAAAGACATCCCTATATTCTCAAATGAGTCGTATCAACTCTTGTTCTTCTTCCATTGAGACATCTTGACCTATAAAAGTACATCGTTCTTCTCCTTCTTCCAAGGTTACTATAATTTTCTTGGTTTGTTCTTTGTTGTCATATGCTATTCCTGGCTGTGCTTTTCGTTTTGGCATTTGAATAGCAATTTTCCTCTCTTCTACTTCATATTTTTTGAAGTGGGCAGGCACTTCAAATTGGTCTTGAGGCTTGTTTTCTTCATCATCTTTTGCTTTATCTAATCCAAGCTCTTCTTACTGTGTCATTTCTTGATTTATTTCATTAGCTATGATACTTACTCCATGATTTTCACTTTCTGTTTCCATTTGCTCTTGCTCCATTTCAATGCTCTTGTAATCCTCTTTCCATTCCTTTTCGATTACTTCTCCTTCTTCAACCTCTTGAAGAACTACCACATATAGACTAACGTCATATCCTTCCTTGTCAATGCATTCATTCATGGTTATCACTTCTTCATTTACACACACATCTAGAGTAGCTAAAATCTCCATCCAACCATGAGGTTCGAATTCTTCATCTAGGAATATTTGAGGCATGTAAGCTGGATCTTGTACAGACCTAGCTATTCCTTGACTTTGCTGCCATCCTTTCCTTCTATCCTCTTCCTTTTTCGTAGTTTGGCATATCCATAGATGAGTGTCTTCATTCATCCACGATTGGTCGCTTGAACTTATACTGTGAATCGACTGTTCGTCTTCCTCCTTATGAATCTGATTTCATTGCAAGGGAGGAACATCTTGATATGTGTATGTGTGGAGATTTATTCTTGTCGTGGTTCCTTCATGCTGTAAGTATACTGCGTCTTTTCCCCAATCTTGCACTACCTTTAGCTGTCTCATGAAGGGTCTTCCAAGTATCATCTCATAATTGCTAGCCCTTTCAAATTGACATATCGCTAAGATGTGCTCGAATTCAACTCCGCAAGTGGTAAAAATTACTCGTTCCAATAATCCCAAGGGTCGTTCAGTGTGTCCGTATGCCATTTGTATCTTCATGCGCGTTGGTCTTAAGGCTGGTTTTCCCCATTTCTCCCAAATTTCTTTAGTTGCAATTCCTACTCCAGCTCTAGAGTCCAAGATGGCTTTAGTGGTGTAACCCCTATAGGTAATTGGAAGGCAAGTGCTTCCTTCATCTCCTTCGCTGAAATCTCCAACCTTATCGACTGGGATTTTGATTGCGGTCACTTCATCAGGCATTTCCTTCTCTTCAGCCTTTGTCTCCAATTGACTGGTTAATTTCTCCTTCAAATATGGTTTGACCTTCAACAGTTCTTCCAATGTCAGAGTGCAAGGAATTTTACCTTTCTAAGGTGTTGTATGATGTCCGATGTTTGGACTGATGGGTTCTGTTCTTTTTTTTTTATTGAGGGAATGCAATATAATTTCAAATTATGTTCGTATTCTCTTGTGTAATTTGGCAAGACCTTTTCACTGTCATTCTCCTTTTCACTTTGGCCAAATGGTAATAATCCTTCTGAATTCAGCTCAGGCATTGAATGTTCTAGTTCACCTCCTGCTTCTAGCTCTTCAAAGGGTGGTTCTATTCCTTCCACTTTCTTCCATCTGTATTCTTGGACTCTTGCCCACAAGTCTTTAGGCCATTCTCCATCTACTTCGGGGATAATGGATCCTTCCCTTTTATCCTCGCAGTGATTTTCATTACGTGTCTCACCGTCTTTGGGGGTCTCAAGGTCATTAAGGATGACACACTCTTGGAATTCCTTTTCGGGAATTCGTGAATTGGGTAGTTGAAGAACAGGTTTTTCTAAGGTCTGTTGAGCTACTTCAATTAACTTTTTGTATATCTCCAACCTTTCTTTCTCTAAGTCACCTCTAGGATATTCTTTTTCGTGTTGTTCAATGGTAGGTCCTACTCTTATTCGTGCCTTGTATGCCTGAATCCACATGGCTAACTCTTCTGGCATGGGATCTGCTAAAACTGATCCTACCTCTTCTTTTTTATGTTTTCCTTCTTTATTTTCTTCTTCAAGTTTCTGTTTTTCCTTTTGATCTTGTTCATTTTTTTCCTTCTCCATCTGTTGTTGTAGTTTCTTTTCCTTTGTCCTATCTCTATGATTCTTCCATCTCTATGTTCGTTTACTTGTAACACTTTTCCCAGGTTCTTCCAAGTCTTCAACTCATTGAGGTGTGGGTGTATTCACCTCTCTCTCGCTTTGGTCATTCTCCCAAGTTTTTTTTGGTGTCTCTCTAGCTTTAGCTCTTGTTATTGCTTTCAATGGCACTGTGTACTCCTTATCACTCCTTGACGACTCTACCACCTCTATCACATTAATCTGCATGTTAGAGTTAACTTTATTGGGGTTTTTGGGGCAATCTCTAAAAAGGTGTTCTTTGCCACAATCACTACAGTATCCTTCCCAAACTCGCTGTGGTGGTAGTGGGTTTGGTAGTGTACATTCTCTGATATAGTGATCACCTCCACATCTATAACATGGTCCTCTTGGTATAGGCGGTCTATTCATGGGTCGGGGGGGTATGGGTGCTCTGGGAGCAGTGTACATTAATGACACGTAATCCTGCTCATATCCGTAAGAACTATCTGGTGCTTCCATGCCATATGTGTAAGGTTCGTATGTTTGTCCATATTCTATCACGGAGCTCTCATATGCGGAATAATCTCCTTGATTATGGTCATAAGGGGGGTCGTATGATTCGTTACTAGTCAAAGGTGTGGCTAGAACTATTGCTCTCTCCGGATTCTCTTCCTGTCGAGCTACTTTTACTGAGACAACATTTTGAGGATGGGGCGGTTGTTGTCCTAACATCGGTTGTGGTTGAGCGTACCCTTGATAAGCATACGGTCGTGGTACTGGTCCCTGCTACTGATATGTGGGCTATCTAAAGGCTTCTCCTCCTTGATCTCTCTGAGGGTATCCATAAGGTCTCATGAGAGGTTGTACCAGTCTTGATTGCCTATTTTAAGGACAATTTTCTGTGCTGTGATTTGTGTATTTTTGTTCTATGCTGCAATATTGTAGAGGGCCCAGGTGGGGTGGTCTAGTGTAAGCATAAGCAGGTGGTGGGACTACTCCCCTAGTGCACAAATGAGAGGGATGATCACCTCCACAATGCATACATCTTCTAAGCATGGGTACTCTCATTGGGTTGTTGAGGTAGTTCCTCTGTCCTTGAACGTTCAGTTTCTTTGCTACTAAGTCGGCTATTTCCTCTACATTGTTTTTAGGTTTTGATGTGCTGTTGGTAGAATCTTCACTTCTTACACTACCTTGAGGTATTTTCAGATCTTCCGCTAGGTTGTCCTCTAGATCAATACATTCTTTCATACACTCTTGCAAAGTTTGAACTCTTTTCACATATACCAGTGATCTTAATGATCCATTCACTAACCCTTCCAAAAACAATGACACCATTTTGTTTTGAGTGGGTCTCTCTTCAACTGGGCATCTATCCACATCCTGCTTAAATCTCCTTGCTGCCAATCTTACTGATTCCGTAGGAGCTTGCTTAAAACTATGGATCAATGAGGAGGAGTTGTTTTTAATCCTAGATTTAGTGAATTCTTCAATTAATTCTTGATAGACTTGTTCCATGTTTTGAAAATTATTAGGATCTAACGGCTGGAACCAAGCTAAAGCTGTGTCTGTCAAAGCTAGACCAAAAGATTCATATTGGATCAAGAAATCTTCCACTTGTTCCGCTCTAATTACTTGCTTGAATTCAGCTATATGATTGTAAGGTTCAGTAGATCCATCATAATGGTTTCTCATGCATTTAGCAACTTGAATAGGCCTTAATCTTCTTCCTGCTTCAAGTGGTCTAGGCATCACCGGGAAAACTAGTCTTCCTATGGGTATGCCAGGTCCTCTTACCACATGTGGTCTATCTGGAACAAGGATTCTATTCCTTGGGTCAACAGGGGGCTGAGGCCGATAGTTAGGGTTATTTGTCGGCATAGCAAACTGCACATGAGGTCTGACTAGAATATGGGTTTGTTGTGGCTATCCAGACTGCTGATACGAGTCATCTTGATAAGTTCCTTGGGGGTTCTGAGAAGATGTAGCTTGATCTCGAGGAGGGAACACTGGAATGTTCTGATATTTCAACCCTGATCTTTCTATCTCTGTTAGAGGCCAGTACCTCCTTTGGTTTTTGTCCAAACATGTGATGATGGTGGGGAATTCAGGATCTTGTAACTCGTAGATATTAACTTGGTTAGGGGCTACTTCCCATAGTGAAGAGTGGGCTCTGAGGAGATGCTCCATTCCATTGATCAAATATACATCCATTAGGGAATCGTCTTAGGGAACTAAATCTCCTCTCCAAACCCTGACAACTATGGACCTTCCCCTAGGGGTGATTACCTGTTCTTCATGTCCTCCTTCATTAGGGTGATGGACGTTACCCTCTTCCCCTTGTTCATTGATATTTTCAGGGTACTCCGTGACTACATACTGAATGTCTCTCTTATCCATGTAGAATCCTCCGGTATATTTAACTGCTGGCCTAGTACTATGTAAGCTTCTGTAGCTTTCTTCAGCCTGGTGTAACAAACATATTTAGATGTATGGACATAAATCTGAATATATATGAGATGTGTGTCTTGATAGGTTATAGAAGAGTGTATATGAGTGACGAAAAGAGGAAGGATCAGTCTAAAACTGATAATCAGCAAACCCTCATCTAAACTTAGGCTATGGAAGACCCTAAGTCAGACACGTGTGTGAAAAGATCACATACTTACAAAAGTAACAAAGAATGCTAACAAGTTTGCTACCAAAAATCCTCAAACTCATATGACCATACCTTCTCGAACACCTCATCCAAATATGCATAAAGCATACATGTACTAATTCTCTTGTACCTATGCTGAATAGAACTCCTCCTGATATGGAAGTTACTGCCTCCATAAACTCCAAATAGTACATGTGTGCATAAAGAGAATATGTACTTGAATTCTTAACATAAGATGCAAATCTTATGTTAACCACCATCCAATGTCTTTGAAGTAACCCGAAATCTTCATGTAGAAGAAATTCTTCAAATACATCATTTAGATGACTGATCCACACCACCAAGTTGCTGATGGACAAGTCTTCTCCAGAAGGAAGAGTGTGAGCACACTCTTCTTCTCCAAGAAGAACTCCATAGCCGCTCCTCAACATGCTTCTAGAGTGCACCATGGCTGCCCCATGTGTGCTTAGAAGCACCACCTCTATTGAGGTCCAAGCTCCAAAGCTTGTGTTGAAATAGGTGTAGGATGTTTTACAATGAGCCAATGGCTCTTCTTATATAGTAGTTAGTTGTCCCTTGAAAAGCTCCTCTAAAAGCATAATAAAGCACTAGCAATCGTATTCAAAAAACACAATCGAAAAAAAAACATCTGTAAAAAACATTGTCGTTGTCTGTGTCACTTTGTGAAAAGCATGATTTAAAATTGTGTTCGTGCTACATGCTGCCACCGATGGGTATCGAACCCAGACCATAGGATTGGGAGGACAACGAACTAACCAATGCGCCAATGTGCTTTTCTTGTACAAGGAGTATTATGGACAGCTACACATCCTGTGCTATTCTGAGCAAGATGAACTATTTGACCATGGGATATTGATACCTTGAATTTTTGACCATGGGACATTGTTTTCCAACAATCCCCCCTGCAATGTCACAATGGTACAAAGTCGATTGGATTTGCAAACTTCATTCATCTGCAAAGTGTACTCCCCAAATTGTCCTTCAAACCTTTTCTTCAAAAGTCTGCTTCAAAACTGAATTTGACTTTCTTCAAACTTCAAAAAACTAAACTTGCTCCATATGAACCATAATACTTGAGAAAATATGCAAACTAGATATCCAATAGTGTACACATCAAGCAGTCACTGCTTGACAACAAATGTAGCATGTACTGACTCTGAACCTGCTATCTCTTGTCTTCTCAAACCTGAAAACATATACTAGGATCCACATATTTGCATTTACCTTACGAAAATTTTCTCTACATACTTCTGTTGTGTCATGTAAATACACTAAACAAAATCAAAAACTAAATCCTGGAACCTGTGACTGACAACTCACAACTTAGATATGAACACTAGCTAGTTCATCTCTGACTGTACTCAACTCAACTCATGAGAGTCTCATAAAAAATCTATGATGTCATCATGTCTTCATCCTTGTTAATTTGTAAGTCCTTCATACTGCTTTCCTTCATAACCTGGTATAAACATAAATGTGTGCACCTCTAAAACATACCTCTCTGAAATATCGAATTTCTCTTCAATAGAACTCTCGAACCTTCTCTCAAACAGGAACATCCTAATAGGAACTTTCTCCAGACATTCTCCTTCTTCCTTCTTCTTTCAAAGCTAGAACATAAAGAGAACCTGACAAAGGAAATATAGGAATACTTGAAATAGGAATAGCTGTAGATATGACTCTGCATTCTTTTACATATGGCTGAAAATAAGTCTTCATATTTCAACACCCCCCTGGATGATTTAACACTAGTATCTAACATTCTTCAAGTATATCAGACTTTATGAAATCTGGAATGTCTTCCTTCTTTCAATAAATTTCATCTTTAGTGATCAAATACATGTATCTGAAACAAAAATTCTGAATCCTTTTTATTAGCACTGCAGATGCTAATGGCTTTCATTTTAGTGGCTTAGGGTCCAAAATATGTTCAATTGATCGGGTTCAAGACACACGAAAAAAGTGGTTCAAGTGACTCAAAGCCCAAGGTATGTCCAATCGCTCTCGGAGGGGTCGAACCCCTACTCCCATCTGAAGAGGTGAAAAGCTCCACTAGCTGACCTAAAAATGCTAGACTCTACCAAACCAAGTTTTTTTTTTTTAATGTAAAGGAAGTTCGGCATTAGCCTACTCTCCCGGACTTGAATTAAATAAAGAAAGAAAAGTACAAGAGAAGGGGACTAGTGCCCACGGGACCCCCCAAATCCCACAAAGCAGGGGCAGCTTTTACAGAGCTTAAATGGCATTACAAATAAGGTTAATCACCCTCTCATCACCCTCATGAGGCGCCCACTTGGGTTTAAGCTTGTTATTGATCAAAAGGAGAACTTGATGATGCCTGAAGGGGGGGGGGGATTTCTTACAGTTAACAATCCTTTTGCCAAGGAGAAACAATGATTTCTCAATTGACCACTCCTTGGGGGAGTCACCGAAGTTGAGAGCACATCTTTCCCGCCATATTTTCCATAGGACCTCCCCTCCAATGGCGTTCCAGAGAGTCGCGGAGCAGCCGATCGCTTCTCCAAGCAGGGCTTGCTGCCAACTGAGATGTTTCTGAAGTCTAATTTTCTTTCCAACCGTCTGCCAGAGTCTGTTGGAGTTGGGGCAGGTAAAGAAGATGTGTGAAACATCTTCAATAGACCGGTAGCAGCGTTTGCACCAGGGAGGAATCCCACAGAGTTTGCTAGCCTTACGGTTGGTCCAGATTCCATGATGAAGAATTTGCCATAAGAGGACATACTTTTTGATTTCTATGAGGGGGTGCCAAATAGCCATGAACTTCATGTCCCACCGAAGCCGCATCCATGACAGGCACCACTTCTTGTTGAGGTTAACCTAGTAATCAATCGTTTCTTTGATGTTCGAGATTTTTGATAGGCTATTCCCGTTGTGCCATTTGAGACCTAGCGAACTCGATGTGTCATGTCCCATGAGAAGGCGAGTTTTGTGTTGGTCCCAGGCGAGACATCTGCTTTGCAAAGTGTTCCATTCTTCGAACGAAATGTTGACGCGAGGGTCAATATCCTCGAAGTTGATCTAGTAGTTGGTGTCTTGTTTCCAGAGATGTTTCCATTTTTTGAAGCCTTTGTTCCATAACTTCTTGGCATTTTGAATGTTCCAAGATTCCACACTCCGGATGCCATGGATCGGAAACCAGATAGAGTCATTTTGTATGATACCGGCAGCCCACTTCCAGTCTTCACTAATTCTTGTGTAGCTTTTGACTTTATTCTTTCGGGAAGACGGGGATTGGGGAAAACATCAAGGTCAAGATGTCGAGATTCTTCCAATTTGGAAAGCCCATGAGAGCCAACTCGTTCTTGTTTCTGAAGATCAACTTGGCCCACGAGGCCTCCCCATTGCACCAAGCCTTAATCATCCATTTGGCTGCCAGTTTGTTAGCCATGCACCCAATATCCAGGATACCAAGACCCCCACTATCTCTATGGCTGGTGCAGATGGACCATTTGATTTTAGGCACCCCCCTTCTATTGTGATCGCCCGTCCAAAGGAAGTTTCTACAAATACTATCCAGTTTGGACAGATCTTGCTCTTTCGGTCTCCAACAAGAAAGGAAATAAATGGTAGAAGAAAGGAGGAACGTGTTGATAACCATAGCACGACCAACAAGATTGATTTTCATACCTCTCCAATAGTTAAGCTTGTTCTCGAGTTTGGCCAACACCCAATTCCACCGCTGTTCCATAGAGACGCCAAACCCCAAGGGGATCCCAAGAAGCCGAAAGATTTGGCCCTGCGGAATGATTTGACAACCATGATCAATGAGAAGGCCGAGCTGAGACCCCACAATAGCTCTAAAGGCGGTCTTAAAGTGGTTGATTATAGATCCCGAGGCTTCACAAAAAGTATCAAGACACCTCCAGAACATCTCTAGGCCGGTACTATCATTGTGAACAAACGCGTTCATATCATCGGCAAAAAGTCTCATGGTGATCTGGCTGTGGTCGTGAGGCAAACGGAGGCCTTTGATATTACCAACTTCCACCTGGTGCGCCACAAGCCTACTAAGCCCCTCCGTGGCGATAGCAAAGAGAAGGGGAGCCAGTGGGCACCCTTGCCTGATAGATCTTCTAAGTTTGATCACCTTCGAAAGTTTGCCGTTAATGTTAATTTGGGTCGATGCGTTTCCGAGAAGGGTCGCGATCATCTTGGTGAATTTCTGACTACATCCAAGATCTTGGAGCGATTGCAGAATATAGTCCCATTCTAGCTTGTTGTAGGCTTTATCAAAGTCGATCTTGAGAAAGACCACGTCTTGTTTAGTCTCATTTGCAAATTCAAGACCTTCCCAAATATCTATAATGATTTCCAAAATTGACCTGCCTTTGATGAAACCTTTTTGGTCCTCGTTTAACCACGCTCTCAAGTGGCAAGAGATTCTGTTGGCAATGACTTTGGCGATGATCTTGTATCCTGTTTGGAGCATCGTAATAGGACGCCAGTTCTCTATTATGTTCTTTTCCCCTTTTTTATGTATTAACTTGATAATACCATTGTTGAGACAAGAAGGAAGTGCGCCAAACTTGAGCGCCTCTTGCCAAACCAGACGAAGAGGGGTGGCAACCACCAACTTGAAGGATTTAAAGAACTCATTAGTGAGCCCGTCAGGACCCGGGCTTTTACCGGGAGGGAGGGCATCAATGACCTCAATGATTTCTGCTTCAGAGATAGGGGCATGTAGCAGGGAGTGAAGGTTGAGTGGAATCCTATGGGGGGAAACCCTAGATATGGCTGCCATACAGTCCCTTCTATGGTGGGAGAGGGGATTCGAGGTTCCCAGGAGTCTCGTGAAGTGCCCTTCAATGATCCCAAAATTATCTTCTTCCGTATTGCATACATTGCCATTTAAGTCTAGCAATAAGGGGATCGATTCTCTGTTATGTTTCCTTTTAAGGATACGACACATCTTTTTGGTGGGTTTGTCGGCTTTGCCAGCCCACCACTCCTTGAAGAAAATTTGCAAATTTTTCCTTTGTATTTCTTCCTCGTATCTCAACAACGCTCTGATTTTTCGAAGACTTTCTGTTGAGAAGCTCTTTACCAAACCAAGTTGAGAAGCCTAAGAGAAAATCTTTAAAAGATTTGAAAAACTCATTGATAAGCCATAACGCCTGGCTCTTCCTTATTCCTTTTGGAAATCCATAGGGTCATTCGACATTTGCGAACGGTACGAATATAAGCTAAGCCAATATTTTCCCGAAATGTGCGAATGCAGTGATATTTGATGAGACTCTCTCGTTGAGTAAAATGGCGAACGTAGTGAATCGAACAAGCGATATCTGTGTCACCTCGCTTCCTCGCCTGCACCAAGCGCGCCATTTTCCTAACTTCAACACATTTCTCACCAAGGCAAAGGAGAACCGTGTGTCTGCTCTCAGGTGCAAAGGCACTAGGCGTCCCGTGTTTCTCTTGTCTTCATCACCACTTCTCATTATTTCCGCCACCGCTCAGAAGCTATCGGACGTAGAAGCGGTTCCTCTGGCTGAAGATGTTTCCAAGATTCCTGCTTCTCCTGGAATTTATGCTGTTTACGACAAGGCTGGGGACTTGCAGTACATTGGAATGACGAGAAGGCTCTCTGCAAGCCTTCAGCACCATGTCGTTGATCTCCCCGAGCTTTGTGGATCAGTCAAGGTTTTCTCAGTCTCTCTTACTTTCGTGAACCTGGTTTACGACACGAAGAACCATAGTATACGGAGCTCTTAGAATGATAAGAATCAAATGTCATGCACGTTTAACTTATTGCAGATTTTGAACTTGATAGATTGAGACTCCATGCATGTTATGGTGTTGATTTTCCAGCTCCCATGAAAGTGCGCCTGACGTGTATTTTCTCTCAACATAGCTTTCAATTACCGAATGTTACACATCGTAGATCAGGTTGTGTTTGTTTCAAGAACTTATTTGTGGTGGATCACATCGTTGAATTTTAAAACATTTTCACATCAATATCGATAATAGAGCACATTAAAAACCTCAGCTTATAAATTGTGAATGTGCGTAATGAAATGTCTATTGGATTTCTGCATGGTTTTATTGGAAGTCCACAAGCTCAATCTGCAAACTGTGATTTACATGAATGGTTTGGAGCTAAATAATAAGTGAGTCTCAGAGAGAAAATAGTGTTAAAGGTAGATGCAATTTTGAAAAGTAAGCTTTATATTCATGAAGCGGATCGTACTACACTTCCAAGTGGTCTATTACATGGATTCAAAGCTGGAGTATGAGTGTTCAATGCACTTTTAAGCTTTTAATATGATCTGTAAGTGAATGTGTAGAGGGTTGCATTTTTGGCAATGAAGTGTATATGTGTCTCTACTCCATCCACATTTGTTTGTTACATCTTTATTTTCATACAATGATAGAATTTGATGCATAATGTTGTTCAATATTTCCATATGATTATATTTTACTAAGCCATTAGCAAGTAAAGAGAAGATTGAATTCTTCATTTTGGGTGAGGAAATCTTCGTAACATGATTGATAAAATTTTATGTTGAAGATAAATACTCTAAATTGATTGCAGAGACCGTCTATTGTGCTTTTGTGTCAACGTGGAATTAAAAAATGTGATCATATCATGAAAATGCATCCAAATCCTCTTGGAAAAGCAATGTCGGAGGAAAGAGGAGGATCAAAGGCATCAAGGATTGTAAGTTTATACAAAGGGAAAGCTATTATAAGCACAAGGAATCTACCGCAAGGAAAGTGCGTAAAGTTCAAGGGAGAAGCTTTTCATTTAGAAGAAGGTCTAAAAGTGCCTTAGAGAAGCTATGGCAAAATTGAGATTACGAATAGAGAAGGTAGATAAAGAACATTATCAACCGTAAGATTAAGTACAAGAACTATCTCATGAGAAAGCACTTATTTCATAAAGGGAAAAAAAAGGAGCCCAAAGTATCCGGAAACAACCCAAAGTGATGTTAAAGTGAGAGCATAGGACACCCCCCGAAATGAAAGAGATAAGTGATCGGAGAAGACAAAACTTTCCTACACAACTATGAAGCAAGTGAACCTCCTAGAAACATTAAACCTTGGAAAAACACAATGTATGTTGACACAATTGCACTATTTCAAACAATTCTCATAGTTCACTCATATTTAGTTAACGAGTCTTTGCACCTACAATACATATTATAAGATCTTTCCAAATGCATACAAGCTTTGAATGAATTAAAATGGTTTCTTCATTATAGAGAGAAGATCCTTGCAAGATAGACTCATAATTTTAAGTCAATATGTGCATGTAGTTAGGAACATTTTTTCACTAAACGCTTTAGAGTAAGCAAGCAAGGGACTTGTTTAAGTAGGGGACCTATGTTCTAGAGTTGAAACACACTCTAAGCTAAAAGTTCTAAAAAGAATTCTCGTATGGATCACTTTCCATGGTATGGATACATTCTTTTATTGAAAGTAAAAAAATGGTCCCATAATTTAGGGCTAGTTGAGCCAATCGAATTGCACCTAAATAGTAGTTATTTTTCAATTGATTTTAATGAGTAATTGGGGGAAGGTTGGTTGCTAGGATCCGCACCATAAAGTTGGCCTCCCATTGGTTTGAATCCATCATTCAATTTGTAAAGATTGGAGCTTGCACTTTTGACACTCACCTCAACCTAATCTCTTAGCTAATCTCCACGTGTCCCAATACGTGCTTGAATTTGTTAAGCTTGTGGAAGTCCAAAGCTTTTGTAAATGTCCAAGTTGAGTTTTAATTTAGTGTTCACATGTTGTACTTGCACATCTTTGCATAGCAGTTTGTCCTTAGCAAAATGATATTGTACTTCTATTTGTTTACTCCTTTCATGGAACATAGGTTTTTGGATGCAAGGTACACACTACCATGTTATTGTAGTTGATTGGAACATGCAAAACCATAGGATTGGATGCAAGATAAACGCTACAATGTTATCATAGTTGATTGGAATTTGTTTACGCCTTTTCATGCAACATAGGATTGGATGCAAAATAAACACTACTATGTTATCATAGTTGATGGGAACCCGCACATTGAGGTATGAGGTCTTCAAATAACTTCTTCACACATTATCTCATATGTATACCTTGGGCTAATGCTCTATACTCAGCTTGAGGTAAAGACAAAGGGATTGTGGGTTGTTTTTTGGACTCGAAGACACCAAGTTGCCTCCTACCATCATTGCATATCTACTAGTGCATCTCCTATCTTGAAATTTGTCGAATCTGCATCAAAGTAAGCTTCAATTTCGTATTACTTCCAAAAGTATAAATTAAGACTTTATTTACTATGTATTCTAGATTGCATCAAAGACCAAGGGAGTGAACATGCACATAAATATGAAGAAGATGATGGAGAAACTGAAGTTATAGAAGTCCCCTTCAAGTTATGTGACTTTGGGCCCAAGTTTTATTGATAATTGATTTTTAGGTCATTAGGACATGTTCACACATATTCAATGACTAAAGTTTATAAAAATCATGTAAATGCCTATAACTCCCTAATTTGGGGTCCAAAAAATATAATAAAAAAATATATAAAAAGCTCTTGAAGAGAGAAGTGAGTTGGAGGATCCAAATGTACAAAAAGAGAGTCATTGGGGCCTTAAACTCCGAGGACTCTTATCCTCAAGTTTAAGAGCCCTTGAGATATTATTTGTACTCACATCTCGGAATTCCCTTTGGACTAAGCTTCTGTTGAAGGTGGAGCGGTGAAATGCTTCACTTTCCAAAGTGACTAGGGATTGAAACCTCTTTACCTTTGTCAACTTGTAAAATTGCCAAGGTTCTATCATAGTACCTAGTGAACCTATAGATGTCCTCTAGAGATCCAATTAGGTTTTGCAAGACTTTGTTCTAGTATTTCGGCAATAATCGAAACAAGTATAACATTTGTAGCCACAACTATGGCTCCTCCAAGGCTTTGGTCCCTTGAATTAGGTCTCTCAAGGTGTGAATATGAGTCATAAGGATCATTCCCCGTCTTGCATCAGAGCAACCTTCAGTAGGCTTCCGTCCTATCCTCTTGCATGAGGTGTGCGCAAAAACCTATTGGTTTTTAAGGTGCATGGTTAAATAGTGACATAGAGAAAGTAGAGACATGTTGTAGAGAAGACTATGCATGAGAGAGATGTAAGGATCAAAACTCCAAATATAATCATTACACTCCATAGTTGAAGTTTCAAGATAACATAGAATATATACTTGATGTACAAGTTCCTATGAAGATGATCTCCTTCGAATAGATAAGCTAGAAGTTGCTGCACATCTTGTAGATGATGAAGAAAACACAACTCCCCCTCTCCAAGTTGAAAGGACCAGCTCCTTCAAGCTAGCACATGAAGAACTTATTCCAAGTGATGATTAGAGTATCCAACACTTGCTCTTTATAGAGGCATCGATAAGGCTTGCTCAACAAGTCTATTTTAAAGCATAAAAAGCACTAATTTCACGAGGTGAATCTTGTCGTTGAATCCCAGAAGATTATTTTAGCCACCAAGATGTAGATGCCAACTCCTACATATGGATGAGTGACTGACTTCAAGGAGCACCAAAAGGTTGACTAGTGATGGAACATCAATTCACAAGTACACATCAAGAAGTAGTGCTTTCCAAGCTAATTTAGACTATTGATTCCATCAAATCCAGCAAATAATATAAAAATTTTTGCAAATTAATATATACACACACACACACACACACATCTATATATATATATATATATATACATACATACATACATACATACATACATACATACATACATACATACATACATACATACATACATACATACATACATACATACATACATACATACATACATACATACATACATACAACATACATACATACATACATACATACACACACACACACACACACACACACACACACACACACAACACACACACACACACACACACACACACACACACACACACATACATACATACATCATAGTTCAAAGAGTTTTAAAAACGAGTTTTAAAAACGGGTTTTAGAACGTTTAGTACGTAGAGTACTAAAAAAATGGAAATAAAAAACGAGTATTATATTTTGTCGCAACATTTTATTTTTTTTTCTCTAATAATCCATGAATAATGTATATCTAACACTCATTTACATATCTTGTGCTAAAAACACATAAAAAACTCTATCTACTACCACTACAATGATCTCGAGTTAGGAAGGTCCAAAACGAATTGGATTAAAGTAAACAAAAAATGGGAATGAAGTCTTAAACAAAGGATTGATGAGTTAAAATCACATTAAAACTCTTAAGACAATGCATTTAGAGTGATAGAGTCAAGAATGGATAAAAATAATGTTCCAACAATTTAATGGTCTTGACTCCTTGCTAAATGAAATATCTTTTAAAATCAAAATAGGAACTTTTTTCTGAACTAGATAGGAGAGACTTTTGGTTCAGAATTTAGTAAAGAAGGAAAGAACACCTTACATTCTCATAATTCTGCTGATGAAACAAAAATAAAAATTGAGGATGGTCTCTATTAAATTAAAAAAAAAAAAAAAAAAAAAAAAAAACTCATAAAAAACGTATTAGGACGTTCGGAACGTCCGAACGTCCTAAACGTTCTTTATTTAAAAAAAAAAACGCGTTTTTTTGAACTATGACATACATACATACATACATACATACATACATACATACATACATACATACATACATACATACATACATACATACATACATACATACAACATGGCCGCACTTTTGTTTCTGCTATAATAGCTGGAATCTGCCTTGTTCTTCTTCAATGTCACCCCTCCTAGAGTGCAACTCTTCAAAATATACTTCAGCTTCTTTATAAAGATTGATGACTTGATGGTCATTGTTGAATATGTGGCTGAGCATGACTTGAACCTGGAATGAAGATTTGATCTTCCTACATGTGGCCAATTCTCTATGTACTTTAAGTCTGAGATGGTTTTTTCAGCTTTATTTAACACTTTTCATGTGCCATGTGGCCTATCTGGAGCTATAGGATCAATTCCATAATGAATTTTGACCGGTGTCATATTTGCTTTTCACTTTGAAAGTGCTTTTCACACAATTTAGAAACTAGGGTTTGACATTTGATCCACGAATTTTTGTCAAATACCCAAATGTTATGTATGCTTGGATAGCTCTCAAGGAGTACTATCACTTATGTAATAAAAAAAATTGATTTTTTTAGCATTTCCCAGAAATGGGAACATTTTTGATCATTTCTAAGAGTTAAATTTATTTATTTCAATAAACTTGCAGCATAGTTCAAAGAGAGTTTAAAAAACGAGTTTTAAAAACGGGTTTTAAAACGTTTAGTACGTAGAGTACTAAAAAAATGGAAATAAAAAACGAGTATTATATTTTGTCGCAACATTTCAATTTTTTTTTTCTCTAATAATCCATGAATAATGTATATCTAACACTCATTTACATATCTAGTGCTAAAAACACATAAAAAACTCTATCTACTACCACTACAATGATCTGGAGTTAAGAAAGTCCAAAACGAATTGGGTTAAAGTAAACAAAAAATGGGAATGAAGTCTTAAACAAAGGATTGATGAGTTTAAAGCACATTAAAACTCTTAAGACAATGCATTTAGAGTGATAGAGTCAAGAATGGATAAAAATAATGTCAACAATTTAATGGTCTTGACTCCTTGCTAGATGAAATATCTTTTAAAATCAAAATAGGAACTTTTTTCTGAACTAGATAGGAGGGACTTTTGGTTCAGAATTTAGTAAAGAAGGAATGAAAATCTTACATTCTCATAATTCTGCTCATGAAACAATAATAAAAATTGAAGATGGTCTTAAAAAAAAAAAAACTCATAAAAAACGTATTAGGACGTTCGGAACGTCCGAACGTCCTAAACGTTTTTTATTTTTCGAAAAAAACGCGTTTTTTTTAACTATGACTTGCAGCAAGGTAGGATCGGTACGTATGTACTGATCCTTTCAGTACGGACTTTAGGTACGGTACGTATCTGTACCGTACTGTTCAATCAGTATGTAGGTGTCATTTCTCATCCTGTTTGTTTGAATTTCAGGCTGACAAAAGTTGTGATAGCTATATGAAATCAAAGGTACATTCACATTTGGGGCATGTGATCATTTATGACATGCAACTGTATATAATATATTATGACATATGCAACATCCGAGTCTAGACATTATATTATATATTTAGTATGTGTAGTTGCATACATAGTCACACATACTCTACAATATGTGTGAGTGCACATAATTATGTATAGTCACACACATTGAGGCATGGCTGGTGATAACAGATACACATTATATCCCGTCATACCTCAATGCACGTAACTCTATGTAATTCATGCTGTATAATATGTAAGACTCTACGTATGCAATCACACACTACCATATATATATTATATGTGTATGAACTTTGATGTCATTTGTGTTGTCTGATCTCACTATTGCTGTACACAATAGGCACTCTTACATACTTACTGTGACTGTACATACATGTATCGCAGAACACACTCATACTGTCTATGTGTATGTGTGTGTAGAGAGAGAGATGTAATGGACACATACACATGGTGCTTTCAATCATCAGCATAAAACGTTCATTCATGCAACAAGTTTGAAATTTGTAGAATAAGCATATTTCATATGACGTACACACAAAAATATATCAATAATTATATGCATATAACAAAAGGTATGTACTGGTTACATACCTTAAGAAGCATTCAATACAAATGTACGTTCCATACGTACCGTATTTGTACCGTACCTTACGTACCTTTCCACCTTGACTTGCAGGTGGGATCCCTAATGGAAGGTTGCCCCAATGATATTATATATATTTTCTAACAAAACCGTATGAAACTCCTCCTAGGTTTGATTCTTACTACCAAAACTAAGCACATCCCTTCAACATAAGTGGAAGATGACTCATACGTTGTGGATTCTTCATCCTATACATGTTAAAGCAACCTTTTGCGAGCATCCAATCATGTTCCTTGTCAGTTCACCCCTCATATGGGCGTCCAACCACCATGAAAACATGCACCTACCCTAATTTAATTGTTAGAAAATATGTCTAAAAAGGGAAACCTTCCAATCGGGATCCTACTTGCAGGTTTAGGGACCTTATATGCAAGTTTAGGGACCTTACATGTAGGTTTGAAGGATGGAGAAGCTTAAGTCTTGGAAATGGTGGGAAATGGTCCTATTTTTGGGAATGGTAAAAAATATGGTAAAAAACTTTTATTGCAGAATGTGATAGCTCTCAATGAGGGCTATCCATCCATGTATAACACGTGTGTGTTTGGTGCCTAAATCAAGGTCAAAACTCGACTCCTAATTTTCAGATTTAGTGTGAAAGCATGTTTTGAGTGAAAGCACTCTCTCAAGAGTAGGAGAGTCCTCCAAAAGTGAATGAGCACACACTACGATATCCCTGAAACTCAAGGACATTTGGATGGGTGCCTGTAGTTAAAGCGTTTGGCCATTTTTGAATTGGCTGCTCCTCATGTGGACTGGGCCCCCTCCTTATCTGAGTCTATGAATAGGACCTATGGGGTCATCTTGTGAGACATTCCTTGCATGCATAGTTGCACGAAACGAGCGTTTCATGCCCTCCAAAATGCTATGCTGTTTCGGCCGTTTTCGAAACTTTAGAAACACGTTTTGCGTTTGCACAGAGCATTGTGCATGTAATTATGCATGTGTTATATATGTAAGCTTGCATGTAATCATGTGCATTGTGCAATGTGCATGTAATTATGTGTGTAATTATGCATGTAATTATGTGATGCAATTATCTATGTATAATGTAATTATATAGTGCGGTTAAAATTTAGCATATGCCATATGTATTATAATTTATTATTATTATTATTAGTATAATATATAGGTATATATACACACATGTATAGACACACATATATATACATACTGTATACATACGTGTGTGTATAATATATATATATATATATATATATATATATATATATATATATATATATATATATATATATATATATATATATATATATATATATATATATATATATATATATATATATATATATATGTATGTGTGTGTGTGTGTGTGTCGTTTCACGTTTCCCGGTTCTTGTTTGAGTCGGTCGTTTTTGTTTCTCCATTTTTGAAACTCTTGACCCTTTGGTAGAGCCTCGTCACTCATACTGGGGGGGGGGGGGGTTATGGGATACCAGTCCCTTGGAGGTGGATGTCAGCTTGGCTGCAAGCTCCTAGGCTTGGGGGTGAGCTCGTATTGGCTCTATGGTTGGGAGGTGAGTTTGATGTCCTCCCTTCTTCCAAAGGACTCTTGGCCCTTTGGCACAGCCTCGTCACTCATACTGGGGGGGGGGGGGGGCGGGGGGGGGGGGGGGGGTTGTGTAATGGGATACGACTCCCTTGGAGGTGGATGTTAGCTTGGTTGCAGGCTCCTAGGCTCGGGGTTGAGCTCGTATTGGCTCTATGGTTGGGAGGTGAGTTTGATGTCCTCCCTTCTTTTGTTTTTGAATATGGCTTGTATCTTGACTTGTCCAACAGGGAGCATCTCGGAGGATCTAATATTGGTATTAGAGCAGCTTGCTTCTTGCATGGAAAAGGAAGGACAATGTGCACAAAACCAGCAAAGCTCATGGAGCTGCGATGGCTCAGCTTGACATGCATCTCACCCTCTTGCATTGGGCCATGGGTGGTATGGGATGCTTCGAGCACGAGGAAGGAGCATGGGGAGCATGTGCAAGCTGATGGTTGGAGAACACATGTAAACCCCTATTCTTCTTTGTATTTTACATGTAGGTAGGTGGCTTGATGATTGGTTCTCTCCTACCACACACTTGCTCGAAGCTATGATTGCTTCCCTTCTTCTTTTGCAGGGAAGGAGAGAAGCCAACATGGGCTGCCCTTGACTGTGGCTTGGTAGAGGAAAGGGGGGCTGCCAGGGAACAACCACCCATGGTAGCTTATGTGGTAAGAGAATTATACCCTAGATCAGCTACAATAGTAATAAGCTGTCTTTTTCATCCATTTAAATTTTCCACCAACTCTTGTTTGAGGAGGGCACATGGTTGGAACACCTAATTCTCACGTGTTTATGGCAGGTAGACTACAATTAAATCTATGGTTGGTTCCTCTTGATGAATGGATGCCGTTTACGAGGCTGGATGTGCAGACTCCAGAGTATAGGAGCTGCACGACAAGGGCTGGATGCCCCTTGCATGGAGTAATCAGAGAGAAGCAAGGCGATGCCTATGAACGAGCAGCCACTCATGAATTATTCTCAAAAAGGGGTGACGCGAAGTATTCATCCCTAATGAGAAGAATCTGTGATTAAGTACTAAGGGATACTCCATGGGCAGTTGCTCTTGCATTTCCTCCTCTTGCATGCGCAGCCGAGGCACTCCATGACCTTTTTTGTGATAGAAAAGCCCATTAGCAATTGGAGAGCTTCTCGGAAGCTTTTGTTTCATGGCTGCGTAACCCTTATCTCTTGTGCTGGGCTTACTTGAGACAAGACAAGCCCAAATGGACGGTCCTCTCATATTTAGAGACATGGGAGCCACATGGCATCTCTATAACTATACACCAACATATTGGGTGCATGCATTTCTAGCCGCACATTTATGGCTCAGATTCATGGGTGATGTGTAAAAAGAATTGGAAAATTTAATGAATTTTTCTAATTCAGATCTGAGGTGGTTGGGAATGGGAGGATTTTAGGTAAGATTTATTTTGAGTGGAAAAGGAGTAGCCTTCTCTCTTTATCTTGGCATGACACTTGTTCGCCAAGGATTGCAAAAAGGGGGAGAGGGCCTTACCTCTCACACCTATGTCTCTATTTTTGCACTCTCAACCATTCCATCCTCATCATGGAGAAGATTTCATAGTTTTGCTGGACCATTACTGTTAACTAGTCAGGTCCAGCCAATGGAAGGTATGATAAACTTCATAGCTTACAGACATGCACAAGCTACATCTCGAAAGGGGTTTTCTTTCCTAGCACTTCCATCAAGGATTCATGTAAAATCCTCATATCTAATGAGAATCATTGTCTATTACAAGGTGAAAACAAAAGTGGTATGTTTTTATTATCCAAAATCAGTCATGCTAATGTCACCAAAGTTTCTATGCCAAAGAAGAATATGGAAGTTATGGCATGCTAGATTTGGCGATAACAGTTATATAGTTCTCCATATTAGTTATATATGAAGAATAGATCCTTCAGTTATACCACCTTCTCCCATTCTTACCCAACCTCTTGACATGCCAGTTTATGAAATTGGAGAAACGTCAAGAGCTCCAGAGGAAAGTGTTGTAGAGGAACAAGGTGTTGCACCAATTTTCAAAAAACTTCCAAAATGGTTCTTTGAAATAGTGAAGGATAGTGATATCCAAACCTTACAGGAAGGATAAGAAGTCAAACTAAAAAGATAAATCAGATTAGGTAAATTATGCAGAACATTTTGAGTTTCATAACATTCTTGCTCTTGACATCAATTAAGAATGAACCAACTAGTCTCAAAGATGCTTCACATAGTCATTAAGTGGATCTTCAAGATCAAAAGAAAAGTCGATTGTACGATTGACGGATTTAAAGCAAAATTAGTTGTCAAAGGTTATGCACGCAAGAAAAGTATTGACTTTGCATCTACTTTTAGAATGGCCATAGTCAATATTGTTCTCTCTCTTGTTGCATTCTTTGGTTGGAAAGTATACAGGTTGGGCAAGACTTCTTTTTTTAACGATGAGATGTTTACATTCAACAATCAGAAGGTTTTGAAGAATAAGGTAAAGAACATTTAGTATGCAAGCTTATAAAGGCTCTCTATGGTTTGAAGCAAGCACAAGGGGCTTGGCATGAAAAGTTTCATCTATATCTTTTGTCTATTGGTTTTGAAACTAAGAAGCTGCATCTACTCTCTATGCAAGTCAGAGATAGGTGTTTTGACCATCATTGTCATCATTTATGTTGATGATATGATTATGACAAGTCCCAAGAACTTAGATCTTCAGTTCTTTAAGTCACAACTAAGAAAACATTTGATGTTAATCATCATGGAGTTTTAC
The DNA here is from genome assembly GCA_020310875.1 of Ceratopteris richardii. NCBI lineage: Eukaryota > Viridiplantae > Streptophyta > Polypodiopsida > Polypodiales > Pteridaceae > Ceratopteris > Ceratopteris richardii. The sequence goes on along the minus strand of CM035422.1, from coordinate 176,749,477 downwards.
ATTATTAACTTGGCATTGAATTTATATTCAAAATTGATTGTATCCATATGACACAACAAAAGTACATTCGTAAACTTTATGAAGGTTTGAAATCATAGATTCTAAACCTATGTAGACACTTATGGATGTTAATGTGTCATTACAAGAAGATGCAAATTTAGAACCTTTTGATGCTACACTTTATTTGGATTTTATATACGTTTTAAATTCAGTTTGCAGTTTCTCAAGTTTCAAGGTTCATGCACAAGCCTCTCAAAAATTCATTGGAAAGGAGTTAAATGATTTTTCATATGTTTTTACTAAAGCATTATCCAAAGACAACCATTAGAAGTTATGGAGATTATTGAACCTTATGCCAACATGGCATTGAGGGGGGCATTGTTGTTGGAAGTGAGGTGGACCCTAGTAATAATGTTCACAGGTTTATAGGATGTTCCAACACATGAACCTTAGCATACACACTTTAAGACTCAAAATTAGATGAATGAGAAATAGAGAGAGAATACACAATTTGTCAAAGTGTCAAAGTAAGATGAATGCTCACTTACACACTATCTAATATGAATGTCAAATTAGAATGTGTGTAATGATACAAAATTGAATGTATGCTAATACAAAACTGAATCTAGACTGAATTTAGGGTTCTAGATACAAGAAATTGTGCATAAAGTGCTTAAGAGGTATGAAGAGTGTGTGTATGTGCAATTGAAGTGAATAGAAACAATCTAGAACTGTTTGTACAACAAACCCTAATTCTGAAATTAGGGTTTCAGAAACCCTAAATCAGAAAGTGACTTAGATAGCAAGATAATCTTCTCCTTGTGTTGAAGTAGAAGGCACAAGCCTTGGAACAACAACAACAATAGAAGAAGAACTGAAATCGGACTTGCTACTTGCAAAACTCAGCAAAAGCCGATGGTTGGTTTCCAAAATCTCCTCCAAATCTGCACCAAAAGATGGAAACACCTCTTCCAAGAGTCAGAGCACTCACTTCTTGAGTAGACCTTGATCAATGATGATTGATTGATTCCTAGACCCCGACCTAGACCTCGACCCCTTAATTTATAGCTTAGGAGATGCTTTCGCAAAAAAAATCCTTGGAAAGCGCAAAAAGCACATGCGATAATTTAGACTAGTTCAATGTGCTTCTGGGATACTTGTTCCGGAATGCAGTGATCATGTACTTCTATATGCTTTGTCCTTGAATGATGAGCAGGATTCTTTGCAATAGCAATAACACTTTGTTTGACTGTCTGAAAATATCTGCATGAGAAGATAACTAAGAATTTTTTGCAACCAAATAGCTTCAAGTGTAGCTGTAAAGGCAGTCTTGTACTCTGTTTCACTTGAAGATGTAGCTATTGTAGGTTGTATCTTTGATAACCATGAGATAAAACAATCTCCTAGATAGAAACAATAGCCACTTGTGCTTCTTCTTGAGCCTTTATCACCTGCCCATCAGAATCTGAAAAACCTTTAAGTAAAAATTGTGGTGATTTTGGAAATACCATAGCATGATTTGAAGTTCACTGTTCCCTTCAAATATCTGAAAATTCTCTTAACTGCTTTCCAATGAAGCTTGAGTGGATCGATCATGAACCTAGATACTTGGGAAACTGCAAATTGAATATCAGGACGTGTATTATATAAATAGATCAAGCAACTAACTTCGAGACTACACAAAGTAGCATCAAAAGATTTTGAATCTTCTTTTGCCTGGAATGACACATTAACATCCATAAGTGTTCGCATAGGCTTGAAATCTGTCATTTCAAAACCTTTCCAATTATTTCTCAATGTACTTTTGCTGAGTTACATAGATACACACATTTCTGTATGTGAACTCAATCCAAAGATAATAATATAAAATACCTAAATCATTCACATCGAATGTATGCTTAAGTTACGATTAAAAAAACGGAAGGTCTGAATCCTTGGAACTTGTCATAATCATATCATCAACATATATGATAATAATAATCAAGACATCTTTTTCTGCTTTAACATAAAGAGTAGGAGGAGCTTCTTATATGTATACATAATGACAAGTGTCAAGATGTTTAATATTATAATGTGATAGTGTGAATGTAACATGTGTGCAACATTAGTGCATGTATATGACTTATTGGTCCTAAATTGGCACTTCTCAATGATGCATGTTTGGATGCATGCTCAACATAGCGAACTTGCCCAACAAATGAATTTCTCCTACAAAATGCCACCATTGTCCATTATCGAGATCAAAAGTCTCTTTGACAACATTTTCTTATTCAATGATACTTGTAGTAGAGGCTTTTGTGAGAACTTTTATAGAGTATGTGCATGTCCTAAAAAACATTGATTGCGAGGATCTCTATGTTGAGTAATAAGATTATGTATCGTATCTAGAGGACCATAATTTATATGATAGTTTACAGTTCACATATACAACCCAACCAACCACTGTAGGTATGTATTACTGTTGTATTTTATGGAATCATGGAAGGTTAAATGGATTTTTAATGTTTTAAATGTCCAGAAGGTTTTAATGTGGTTGTGTTTGATCTAGCAGGTCAAGAAGCATGAGGGCATGGATACAAGTGGATGTGCGTAAATAAATAAATTCGAAGACTAAATCGAAGACTAAATCGAAGACTTCTAGAATAGTTATATTTAGGTTTATCTTGTTGTAATAGTGGTGGTTCGCTTTAGAAAGTGACGCCTTTTGTAAATAAAGTAGTTTTTCCTAAAAGGCGCTTCTAAAAGCGATGGTCCTCGTGTAACTTCTATTTTCAGGACGTAATAGAAATAAACCTATAAATACGTGTACTCTGAGAGACTCGTCCATCAGAGTAGGGGGGAGGAAATGGCACCCAATGTTGCGTCGATTGATTTTCTGTTTCTGATTCCTGTTTCGTCTTCATTCTGCCTCTGTGTGTGCGTACGCTGAAGGACCTGATAACATTGGTATCAGAGCCTTGCACGTATCACTCTGGAGGGGTTTGTTTGTATTTATCTCCACGATTGATTCCTGTTTGCGTTCTCTGCTCGCGATCCGAATCCGAATCCGAACCTGCTCCTGCTCCTGGCTCCTGCTCACTGCTCCTGCTCCTGCTCCTGCTCCTGCTCCTTCTCCGAGCTCCTGCTCCCTGCTCCTTCTCCCTGCTACCTGCTCCTGCTCCTGCTCCTGCTCCTGCTCCTGCTCCCCTGCTCCTCTGCTCTGCTCCTGCTCCTGCTCCTGCTCCCCTGGCCCCTCCTGCCCCTGCTCCTGCCTGTGCCTGCTCCTGCCCTGCCCTGCCCTGCTCCTGCCCCTGCTCCCCTGCCCCTGCTCCCTGCCCTCCCCTGCCCCTGCCCTGCCCTCCCTGCCCTGCCCTGCCCCTGCCCCTGCCCCTGCCCCTCCTGCCCCTGCCCCCTGCCCTCCCTGCCCCTGCCCTGTGCCCCTGCCCCTTGCCCTGCCCCTGCCCCTGCCCTGCCCCTGCCCCTGCCCCTGCCCCTGCCCTGCCCCTGCCCCTGCCCCTGCCCCTGCCCCTGCCCCTGCCCCTGCCCCTGCCCCTGCCCCTGCCCCTGCCCCTGCCCCTGCCCCTGCCCTGCCCCTGCCCCTGCCCCTGCCCCTGCCCTGCCCCTGCCCCTGCCCCTAGCCCCTGCCCTGCCCCTGCCCCTGCCCCTGCCCCTGCCCCTGCCCTGCCCCTGCCCCTGCCCCTAGCCCCTGCCCCTGCCCCTGCCCCTGCCCCTGCCCTGCCCCTGCCCCTGCCCCTGCCCCTGCCCCTGCCCCTGCCCCTGCCCCTGCCCCTGCCCCTGCCCCTGCCCCTGCCCCTGCCCCTGCCCCTGCCCCTGCCCCTGCCCCTGCCCTGCCCCTGCCCCTGCCCCTGCCCCTGCCCCTGCCCCTGCCCCTGCCCCTGCCCCTGCCCCTGCCCCTGCCCCTGCCCCTGCCCCTGCCCCTGCCCCTGCCCCTGCCCTGCCCCTGCCCCTGCCCCTGCCCCTGCCCCTGCCCTGCCCCTGCCCCTGCCCCTGCCCCTGCCCCTGCCCCTGCCCCTGCCCCTGCCCCTGCCCCTGCCCCTGCCCCTGCCCCTGCCCCTGCCCCTGCCCCTGCCCCTGCCCCTGCCCCTGCCCCTGCCCCTGCCCCTGCCCCTGCCCCTGCCCCTGCCCCTGCCCCTGCCCCTGCCCCTGCCCCTGCCCCTGCCCCTGCCCCTGCCCCTGCCCCTGCCCCTGCCCCTGCCCCTGCCCCTGCCCCTGCCCCTGCCCCTGCCCCTGCCCCTGCCCCTGCCCCTGCCCCTGCCCCTGCCCCTGCCCCTGCCCCTGCCCCTGCCCCTGCCCCTGCCCCTGCCCCTGCCCCTGCCCCTGCCCCTGCCCCTGCCCCTGCCCCTGCCCCTGCCCCTGCCCCTGCCCCTGCCCCTGCCCCTGCCCCTGCCCCTGCCCCTGCCCCTGCCCCTGCCCCTGCCCCTGCCCCTGCCCCTGCCCCGGCCCCGGCCCCGGCCCCGGCCCCGGCCCCGGCCCCGGCCCCGGCCCCGGCCCCGGCCCCGGCCCCGGCCCCGGCCCCGGCCCCGGCCCCGGCCCCGGCCCCGGCCCCGGCCCCGGCCCCGGCCCCGGCCCCGGCCCCGGCCCCGGCCCCGGCCCCGGCCCCGGCCCCGGCCCCGGCCCCGGCCCCGGCCCCGGCCCCGGCCCCGGCCCCGGCCCCGGCGTTTACACCTACGTTTACACCTACGTCTACACTTACATCTACACCTACGTTTACACCTACGTTTACACCTTCGCTTACATCTACGTTTACACCTTCTGCTTCCGCTTCTTTCTCTGTTCATTTCCAGAACCAGAACCTACGTTTACACCTACGTTTACACCTACGCTTACACCTACGCTTACACCTACGTTTACACCTTCGCTTACACCTACGTTTACACCTTCGCTTACACCTTCGCTTACACCTACGTTTACACCTTCGCTTACTCCTACGCTTACTCCTACGCTTACTCCTACGTTTACACCTACGTTTACACCTACGTTTACACCTACGTTTACACCTATGTTTACACCTTCGCTTACACCTTCACTTACACCTTCGCTTACTCCAAGAGGTCGACTAAGGCAAAGAATTTAGGCAATAACTTAGGCAATATATTGGCAACATTGGCAATATTGGCACCCAAGGCTCCCTTGGCGACCGTTGGCTACGCACGAGGCAATTTTAATTTTGAGTGGCAATAGAGAGTTTTAGATTCCCTAAGGTAGGAGGATTTGAACCCACAATCTCTTACTTACAAGGGAAGTACTTTAACTACTAGTAACTACTACATCTCTTTGAGTTATCACTCTATCTCCCTTTTGTCATATTTGCATCAACTTTCACCTCCCTCTTCCTTTTACAGTTTCCAAGATGATCTCACACATGTGGAAGCGCCCATCGATTTTCTAGAGGAGTGCATCAAAGAATAGGGCATAATTTACAATATATAACTCGGATTTTAGCATATAATATATCGTTGGAAAGCTCTCGGAACAAGCTTTTCAACTACGCTATTAGATTGAGGATCCAACATAGTTTGAAAGAGGGGTTTTGTTCTCTAGGTATGGACCCTACAACAATTAAGGATTTTGGCTATTCACCTTTACCTTGGGTCTCACTCAAGCAACAATTAGAGCTTATGCGACAAGAACTTCAAGCAACTCAACAAGCTGTACAAGAACGCGATGCTATGCTACAGCCTCCAGCAAGTACAAAGTGATGATCGTAGCTTAATCAAAGTGGTGAAAGCGATTATCATTGCACAAGAAGAGGTGCAAGTTCCAAGATAGGTGCTAAGAACATCCAATCCTCGAGATTCGATGGACGAAAGGATGGCCAATTTGTCTTGTCATGGCTCTCTCAATTCGACGATTTCTACTCTGATGAGTCATATTCAAAAAGTGAGAAAGTCAAGTTTGCTACCAATTATTTGGTAGGAAGAGCTCAGCTATGGTTGAATGTTTTACGAAATAGTACCAACCGTCCTACACATGGGACGCATTTCAGACAAAAATTAAGGAGTCTTTCCTTCCTTCCCAATTCCATCTACATGCGCGTCGTGCATGGACAACTTTTGGATGGAGAGAAAGAGATAATGTAACCATTTATATTGGACGTTTTTGGCAATGTCTTTTATTTTTGGCAATGTCTTTTATTACTTCGTTCACTTGAGCATGTTCTTGAAGCAAGTTTGCAACGAAAATATGAAGATGGCTTGGAGATTGAAATCCAAGCAAAGCTCCATACCCTCCGATCTACAACCTTGTATGAAGCCATCTCTTTCACGCATGATGCTGAAAAGGAGTTCCAATCTATCACCAAAACACTTCGCTTACAACAAATTTGTCAACGTCAACCATCCGTCAAAGCCAATTTTTCTTTTAAGCTACCTTTTACTACGTTCGCTTCACCTACTTTCCAACGCCCTCCTCAATCCCATTTAGTATCATCCAACAAATCAACCCTTGGCCAACCTCATAAACCTACCACTCTTCAAAATCCGACGATGAATGCTCAACAAAAACGACTTCGTATAACTTGTTGGAATTGTGGAAAGATTGGTCATACCAAAGCTGCTTGTAGGATGAGACCTACTAATAGGCAACCTATTGAAGCTCAAGTACACAACATGGAGGTTGTTCCGGCTGACACTGAACCTAACTGGTCTGAAGAAGTATTAGAATAAGAACTAAGTATCTTGGGTAACAAAATTTCTAACCATTCTCTACTCTGCATGCATGGCACCATTAATGGCGTAGTAGTAAATGTTTTACACGACGATGGTAGCTTGCATGATTTTATTTCTCATAAGCTAGTTAAAAATCTTAACCTTACTACTCATCCTTCTATTTATAAGGTTAAGGCTGCGTTTATAGGGAATAGGTATAATGTTACGAATGAGATGCATAATGTTCAAATTTGTATAGGCTCATATGTAGATGAACGTTCATGTTTAATTGCTCCGTTGTAGTCATATGATGTTATATTAGGCATGCCGTTTCGACATAATCACAACCCCTGCATTGATTATGATATACACACAATTACTTTCAAATTTCGAAATAAAGATGTTTCACTACCTGCGATGCATGATTTTCAACCCTTCCCGTTCATTAGTCATACGCAAGTCAAACGAGCTTTTAGGAAGGTTAAAACTCATGTATTGTCTTTGTGAATAATATAACTGATTATACACATACACTTCCAAGTGCACATAAGTCATTTATGGACTCGTATAAGGATTGTTTTATGGCTGATTTTCCTTCTGCACTACCACCTTCTAGGGGATCTCTTGACCATAGGATTGATTTAATTCTTGGTAGCTCTCCTCCTCATAAAGCACCTTATAGGCATGGACCTTTACACCAAAATGAAATAACTAGACAAGTTAAAGATCTACTCAACAAAGGACTAATACGGTCTAGCTCTTCTCCTTTTGGAGCCCCTCTTCTTTTAGTTTAAAAGAAGAACAAGACGTATAGAATGTGCATTGATTATAGAGCACTTAATAAAATTACCATTAAGAATAGGTATCCTATCCCTAGGATAGATGACTTGCTAGATAAACTTCGTGGAGCTTGTGTCTTCAGTAAAATCGACCTCAAATTTGGGTATCATCAGATAAGAATGACATCGCATGACATTTATAAAACTGCTTTTAAAACTCAACACGGCCATTTTGAATTCATGGTAATGCCTTTTGGACTTACCAATGCACCCGTAACCTTCGCACATATGATGAATAATATTTTCCTTGAATACCAAAACTTCGTTCTTGTCTTCTTTGATGATATGCTTATTTATAGTAGGAATGATAGTGAACATGAAACTCATTTAGCAAGAGTCTTTGATTTGTTACGTAAAAAAGAAACTTTATGCTAATTTTGAAAAGAGTTGTTTCTTCCAAAAGGAGATAGAGTATCTTGGACATATTGTCTCTAGTCAAGGCGCTCGTGTAGATCCCAAGAAGATTAAAGTAATTGAAGAATGGCTTAAACCTCAATCAGTGAATGATGTCCGTTCGTTTTTAGGATTAGCTAGCTTTTATCGAAAGTTTGTAAAGGTATTTTCTTATGTAGCCCTTCCCCTTACTTTATTATTGAAGAAAAATCTAAAATTTGTATGGGGAGTAGCCCAACAACAATCTTTTGATAAACTTAAGTATGCACTTTCCCGTACGCAAGTTCTGCAATTACTTGATTTTGCACAACCATTTCATGTAGTTACAGATGCTAGTGGTTCTGGTATAGGTGCTGTTTTAATGCAAAACGATCATCCTCTTGCATTTGAAAGTAGGAAACTCAAACCTTCTGAACACAATTATAGTACATATGATAAGGAACTGTTAGCTGTTGTGCATGCATTGAAAATTTGGAAACGTTACCTTATGGGTACGGAAGTTCTAATTAAAACCGACCAACAAGCTATTAAGCATTTATTACATCAACCATTGATTTCCGATAGACATATTAAATGGGCTTCATTTCTACAAAACTTCCAACCTCTGATTCAATATCACCCAGGAAAAGCTTCTAATGCTGTAGCTGATGCTTTAAGTCGTCTCCCATCCCCACAAACAACTACTGTTTCAATTAATAATATTTCTGCTATTTAGATTCATTCATTTCATGATATGATTTCCACTATGCATGTGACGTGTATTTTTCACAAGCATGGATTGCTTTCAATAATTTCAAATCACATCATGAGGATCGTTACACATTTCATAATGGATTTATGTATTTCCAACACAAGTTATGCATTACACAAGTATTCAAAGAGTTTGTTATGAAAGAGATGCATGAACCACTGTATATGGGTCATAAGGGCATACAAAGTACTATTTCTGCATGTAAAGATTTTTTCTTTTGGCCTAACATGGAGAAAGATGTTGCACAATATGTTTCTCACTGCATTGTTTGTCAGCGTGTAAAACAACATCATGGTAAACCATTCGGATTATTAATGCCTCTTTCTATACCTGATGGACCATGGGAAGAGATTTCTATGGATTTCATTACTTGTCTTCCTATAACAGCATCTCACAATGATATGATTTGGATGTTGATAGGTTTAGTAAACATGCATACTTCATTCCTTCCAAAAAGACGTTAACTGCACTTCAAGCTTCCAAGTTATTTATTAAATGTATTTTTCCACATCATGGTTTTCCTAAAGTTATTCTTTCAGATCGAGATGTTCATTTTTGTAATCATTTTTGGGTGGCATTATTTCAGCATCTAGGATCAAAAATAGACTTTAGTTCTGCATTTCATCCTGAAAGTAATGGTCAAAGCGAGGATACAAATAGTACTATTTTGGATTTATTACGTTGTTACTCTTTAGATAATCCAAGTAATTGGGATGAAAAACTCCCTTTACTTCAGTTTGCATATAATAACACCCCACACTACTACTGGTCGTGCACCATATGAAATTGTTTATGGAAGAGAACTTCCCACTCCCATGAGTCTCACTCAAACTGTCATTCCTATGGTTGATTCTTTTGCACAAGATCATATTTCTACTTACTGAAGTGCATGAGCATATTAGTTAGAGTCAAGAACGTTACATGCGTAGTATTAATAAGAAGCGCATAGCCAAACAATTTAATGAAAATGATTTAGTTTGGTTACGAATCATTAAAAGGCGTTAAAAATATATATATATATATACACATATATATATATATATATATATATATATATATATATATATATATATATATATATATATATATATATATATATATATATATATATATATATATATATATATATATATATATATATATATAAAGTTTATTTATTTATATTTCAAACTCATGTATTAAATCATTTATATTGCAAAACTTAATAAAATACTTGTAGAGCAACATTCTAATGCTCAAATGACAAAAACTTAAAAGTTGAAGCATATTTCATCGTTAACTAAGGGTTCATCGTACATAAACATTTTTTAAACTTTAGAATCTTAGAAAGTTAGATCACACTACATAAATGATAGAAATTCAAATCATTGACCATGCAATGACCACCATATAATGTGATGAATCATGATCCATGATATTAATGATTAGTAAGTTGCAAACAATCATCATCATATGTGATACATGTAAACATACATGATACATCATGAATCTCAATACATAAGTCAAGTCACAAAGGTGAATACATCATAACTTATAAGTCAAGTCACAAGTGTCACCAAGTGTCACATATCTCAATACACGTCATGAGTAAGATCGTCATCAAAAGAACTAGCCCATGATGAAGTGTTAGTACCATAGTCCTCCCTAGACTGCCAAGGTCTAGCTCTTGTATCATCATCATCATCGCTTTTAGATGATGTTAATCTCTCCTCCCAATCATCAAGTGGAGTTGCCTCCACCTCTGGATCCTCCGTGCCACTAGAATGGAGTCCATGTGCCCGACTTTGTCTACCTCGTCGAGAAGCAATCTTCGAAGGCCTCGGATTCATAGATGGCTGACCTGGATCTATTGTAATATATAAATGTATAATGGAATCATGGATTAATAACTATCTAATAATGAAACAAGTTGTAACTTAAAACAAACATTAGGTAATTTTGAGTTACCTAATCTACCATTAGATCTTGCACTCCTACGTGCCTGTCTCACAAATTGTTGGGACTCCTTAAATAACATGGTAACGATATTCTTCTCTTCTTGTGGGATTTGAGGGATATCTTAAATTTCTCCAATATCAATGGAGTGGACATTGACCTACATAAACAATTCAATGCATATTAATGATTAGAGTCGTCACATGGTAACTTGTAATTTCAATCGAATCAATATATTTGAACTTTTGACACCTGTAGAGGTGCGATATGACTTCCTTTGCTCTCCAATAACTTGAGATTGCTTTGTGGTATACTAACTTCTCAAGCTGTGCAAATTGAATCTATTTCTCTTTTTCGTATGAAAAAGAGCTTGTGTGCTTCAATTTTGTTTAGCGGTCCAATGCTATAATTGTGTGATAATATATGGAGGGCCAACTTTCTTTACCAATAACATGGATTAGTTTGTGAAACAAATCCCATCTCCTATGCACTGCATCACATAGCTCATATTTTCTAAAATTTTATTACATAAAAATAAGAAGACAATATATTAGCTCAAGCACTGCATAAAGAAGATGGAGGGATCCATTAAGTATCTTTGTCTTTGACCAAAAGGCATCATCTTCCATAATCAATGTTGAAAAGTGTGTATATAATAGATCTATAACGGGTAACTAATACCATTCCTATGAGACAACTGTCCAAAGAAGCTCTTTCCTCATGTGAAGCACTCCATTTAGTACTATGAATATGTAACAAAATCGAGTCATAGAGGGCTTTTGGAGTTCAAGATCTGAATGTGCATGGAAAATATTATGGACTTTAGCTCAAGAGGTCACAAATCTTACAATGAATCTGGTCTTCTCAAGGATGGATTTCACCCATTCCATGGCACCAATGTCTTCCATTCAAAGGTCTGCTATGGCTAGCACAAGGAGACCATAGGAAACTCATCCTTTAGCATGTGTCCCATGGCCATGCAATTAGATGCATTATTTGGAAGGTCACGAGGGGATGGGTCTCGGGAATAGTGGTGTCCTCGAGACGAGGATGGAGCCTACGGTGTCTTGGGATGCATCTTGGGGACGACAGTAAGAAAATGCTGATTTTTTTTTTTTAAAAATAATCAAATGAAAGTCATGTACAATGAATTCTTCAACATATGAAATGAACAATAAGAAAACCATAGCAAAAAGTTGTTTTTAAGTATGAAGTTTGAACTATGAACATAAAAGAAGCCCGTTGAGTCCTTGAGAGTTGAACATTCAGAGTTACTCCAAGAGTGGCAACTTAGAAGTGATAAGTCATATGTATTTCATCAGCTAAAGGCGGCAAGGCTCCTACTTCAAGCTCAAGCTTGGGCTCAATTGGCAGTGGGCAGCAAATTCGAAAAAATGAACCAAATGACTTCGGTAGATGGTAGGGCTCGCATATCGATGGCAACTCCAATTGAAAAAATTTATCGCAAAAGTATATAAAATTCACATATAGCAAATTAATTTGTTAAGCATATTAAACAAAATTTATAATCAGGCTAAAGTTTGCAAATAGTTTTTTTGACTATGCAACCACCCACCCTCCCCCCCCCCCCCGCCCCCCCCCCCCCCCCCCCCCCCCCCCCCCCCCCCCCCCCCCATCCCCCCTCCCCCCCCCCCCCCCCCCCCCCCCCCCCCCCCCCCCCCCATCCCCCCTCCCCTCCCCCCCCCCCCCCCCCCCCCCCCCCCCCCCCCCGCGCCCCCTCCCCTCCCCCCGCCCCCTCCCCCCTCCCCCCCCCCCCCCCCCCCCCCCCCTCCTGGCCCCTCGGGTGCGAAAATAAAAGGTGCATTGGTTCCTCGAGTACTTCAAGAATATGTGATTCATTTCTTATGTCCAAAATGACCGTTTTGTATCATTTATTTGCCCTAATTCTAAAGTTTGCCTATGAATCAATCTAATAAAAGAGTTCATAAATATATACAATTTGAATTTCATAGTGTCCATTTGTCCTAATTACCTAGCACAATGTGAATCGTACCCAAACATTAGAAATAGATTAAACTTTGTGTTGTGAGACATTTTTGTATGTATACAGTGTAACGATACTAACATGTATGTAATGGGTGCACATAATAGTGTATGTTGTTATGCATTACCAATGTGTAGGTATGTATTACACATGATGTTTAATAGAACTTGTATGCATATAGATGATTGCTCAACGTAAAATGAATCATATGTATAGAATAGGGTGAATTTGGGGTTTGCCTGGATTTACTCTGGTATATATGTATATATACATAATATATATGTATTATGTACCGTGCTAATCTAACATGTATGTGCATTGTGATGTGTCATGCGCATTGTGATGTG
>CM035422.1:176561560-176731560 GCA_020310875.1 Ceratopteris richardii | reverse complement strand
GCTGTTCAGAAACCATGAATCATGTTTGAAAGCATAGATTGCAGCTGTGTGCTGATAACTAAAGCAAGGGCCTTGTATAATGTCAGCATTTAAGTTAGAGGCCTGCATCTCTGTATTTCTGGAGGGTCCCCTCCCGAAGTCCTAGGTAAATTGCAATGGGCAACATGCGAGTATCAGAGGTATATTGAAGTCCATTTAATGAGTGGTTTCTATTATCTTCACAATAAAGGAAAAATCTTGCTAACAGAGTGCAAGCAAAGTGCCTGTAGGATATTTAAAGAGAGATATGGCTGCCTTAGGGTTTCTTTCTAACAGCGGATTGCTGGTAGATGTCACTTCTTCCATCCATTAGGACATCTAGATGGGCATTTGTAGCTTGTAGGAATGATGTGTCTGCCCAGTGTGAAATCAGATACTTTGGGTGAGAGTTCTATAAATTAGACTCTTGGGTCTCATCTGAGACATTCATGTGTAGAGCATGCTTGGACTGATGGCTAGTGTCACAAGCAAAATCCCCACTTTTCTTGTTAAAACCTTCTCGTGTATTTCTATCAGAGCATTTTTTGGTGTCCATGGAGGAAGTCTTGCAGTATTGAATTGTGTTCGACTATACCTGGTAGTAGTGTTTTTGTATCTATTTCCCCATCCTTGAGCTCATTATAATTGTTTGCTGTACCATACTTTTCTAAGCAAATAAAAGCTCATTATGATTGTTTGCTGTACCATACTTTTCTAAGCAAATAAAAGCTTTCTTTGGCAATCTCTGAGCTCTTTGTGTCTATCTGCTTTGTGTGTGCTTTCGGTCCTATTTTAAGGGCCATGGACTTTGTTGTGGTTGTACCATTTGGTATCTTAGCACAATTTTAAGGAGGCCTCAGGCAAAAGGACTATCGCACTAGTGCTTGCAATGTCATTGACATCCATGCTTTCCACATACTCCTCTTACCACCAAGTTGTCTTCATTCTCTCTCTCTCTCTCTCTCTCTCTCTCTCTCTCCCTCTCCCCAAAAAAAAAAAAAAGAAAAGTAAGGTATATCATTGCTCATACTTTTACCAAGGCCTTTGCATGTTTGATGATTTGAGATTGCGTGTGGAGTACCCCTTACTGATAAGAATCAGCAATGCTATACCTGCATGTCCTTGACCGAGTTCGAAGAACCTGTTAGAATAGCAACCTTCCACAAGGGAAGAAGTCGACATTTTAGAAAATTCAGAGATTGACAAAGTAAAAACTTGTCAACTTTGGTCCATTGATACATAATACTCGGCAGATCAGGTCAATTTGGAGGGTCAAATACTAAACCTCAATTTGTGCACATGCTTTTATAAAATTGCACATGCTTGATTGCCACGTGGAAAAATCTAATTAATATGATCCAATGGATGTGATCAAAGTAAATAAAAACAAGGCGACATGGCTCTTTATTTTTTCCATCGGAAGCTTTTATTAGTTTTTCTCGCAAAAATACTACGCCAGCTTTATTGGAGGCAAAATCAGTTTTTAAATTGGTTATCGTTGGCAGTCACGAGCTATATATAGGCACTCTTGGTTTATCTACCACTTGGAGAGGAGCAGCGTTGAGCTTGGTGGAGAGGATCTTTCCTTCATTTGGAGGATTGGAGCTGTGCTCTCTTGATCTCTGAGCGCAGTAGCCTTAGACCATACGTATACTTGGAGGAAGATTCTTTCCTCTATGGAGATTGTGGAGTTATGAGGAGCAGCAACAACAGTATTACTTTGACTTAATGTACTTCATTCATGATCTGTATGGAATATATGTGGAGCTTGGCTCCTTTATCTCTCTTGTCTTGTCTATGATATAAATACCCATTCACTTGAATGTTTGGTAATCTTAAAAGTGATTTTGCAGGCTCTTGGGAATTCAAGGAATCCTAATAATTATAACTTTATCCTCTCGAAGGAAATTAATATCATAATCTTATCACACAAATAACAATGCCTTGGGCTAGGGAGATTATGAGATTTGTTTCAATAATTCGACCTTGGTTTTGAATCCGAAACATATTAATAGTTTCTTACCTACAAGTTTGGTTTGTAATTATCTAAATAATATTGGCTAGACTCAACCTATAATTTAGTCATGAACCTGGTTGAAATGTTAAACTATGCCTTTCTAGGATTGAAGTATGGTAAATATACGTCTACATTGTCACACACTTGGTTATTGGACAATATACGAAATTACTGCTTTGGTTACAACACAAAATCTTTTTTCTCATTGTTTTGTAATGTTTTTAATGACCCTTTCCCTAGTTTAAAATCTCTTCAGCCCTAACCTTAAAAAGAAACATAACAAAAAAAACATGTGGAATTTAACAATATTATGTAAATAATGTTATAGGTAAATATTGGTTAGTAACTTCCCCAAAGTCTGCATTAGCTGGAGTTGTGATACCCCTTACTGAAGAGCTTTACATTGGACTAATGACATAACAATGTGTCCCTATGATTAATTCTTGTGTGACAGATACTTTTTAGTATATCTAAACAGTGGTCCTCCTCATAACCATTCCTAACTTCACCTAGACATGTGATTCTCCTTTTTAAATAGTTTTAGCTTAATTTGCTAACTTAATTAGGATTATTTGAAACTAATTCATATATAGCCTTCTCTTTAGTTGACCTATGCATTGGCCATTCTAACAGCCAACCACCTAACCTCACAAGGGGTTGGAATTCTGCTAGTAAAGTTACCTAAATGTCTACGGTTTTCTCAAATCTATACCAAGGAGAGTAACAATTAAAAAGAAGGAAAAAAAGGGAAAAAAAGGAAAAAAAAGAAAAAAATGGAAAAAAGGAAAAAAAGGAAAAAAAAGGAAAAAAGAAAAGAAGGGGGAAAAAAGAAAAAAGAAAAAAAAGGAAAAAAAGAAAAAAAAAGAAAAAAAGAGAAAAAGAGAAAAAGAGAAAAAAGAGAAAAAAAGAGAAAAAATGAGAAAAAAAGAGAAAAAATGAGAAAAAGAGAAAAAGAGAAAAAGAGAAAAAAAGAAAAAAAGAAGAAAAGAAAAAAAGAAAAAAAGAAAAAAAGAAAAAAAAGAAAAAAAAGAAAAAAAAGAAAAAAGGAAAAAAGAAAAAAGGAAAAAGGAAAAAAAGAAAAAAAAAGAAAAAAGAAAAAAGAAAAAATGAAAAAAGAAAAAAGAAAAAAGAAAAAAAGAAAAGAAGGAAAAGCAAAAAAAAGAAAAAAAGGAAAAAAAGAAAAAAAGGGAAAAAAAGAAAAAAAGGAAAAAAAGAAAAAAGGGAAAAAAAGAAAAAAAGGAAAAAAGAAGAAAAAAGAAAAAAAGGAGAAAAAAGAAAAACAGAAAAAAAGAGAAAAAGAGAAAAAGAGAAAAAGAGAAAAAAAGAAAAAAAGAAGAAAAAAAGGAAAAAAGAAAAAAAGAAAAAAGAAAGAAAAGAAAAAAAAAGAAAAAAAAGAAAAAAAAGAAAAAAAAGAAAAAAAAGAAAAAAAAGAAAAAAAAGAAAAAAAAGAAAAAAGAAAAAGGGAGATTGCTTTGGAGAGTGTTAACTAAGAAATCTATTGGATAAATCCAAAATAACATTTGGTAAAAGGAACATATAATGCTGGTAAAAGCAAGGTTGAATTTTGAAAGATTGGTCTCTTTGACAAAAGTTGCCATTTTTGGGCATATACTAACATACACTTTTACACACTTGGTCCTTGGACAACTTGCATAAGTACCTTTTAGATTACAAACAATCAAACCCTTTTTTTGTTTTATATATTTTTCGAATTAAAGAACTTCTTTAACCTTCTTTGAAACTGATGATGTGTGGATGGATGATGGCATGGTTATGAAATCGATTTTATGGGCACTTTATTTGCACTTATCAGTGATAGTATTTGGTGATGGATACCACACCTACAAGATGTACTCAATTTTCATTCTAAAGATGTGATTATCCTTATTGAAAGATTACTTTTCGTCTTATAGCTTAATTAGAATTTTTTAAAATTGACTTTCATGTGAACATACTTTTCAGATAACATGTACATGAGTTATTTTGGTAACCCTTCATATGCTCTCACCTTTGGTTCAATTGATACTTGTTAGACAACCTTGATATCTTCTTGTTTTTTTTTTCGTAACCTTTCAGGAAGTACGCTTTTACTTTGAGTGGGACTTGGAATTATTGGGCTGATAATTATTAATGTACTGAAAACTATCAACACCACTCTCTAAATACTTGGACTAACAACTGATGATGATGGAACCTAAAATGCATGATGATTATGTTCCATATCTCTAACATGAGTATCTATGACTTTAAGTGCTTGTTCTATATCTAAGATGTTTGGGAAACAAGAGGTTAAGGATAGAAACCTATTTTTTGAGCTATTATTCTACTAGATATCTTCAAAAATAACTTTTTCCAAACTCACATGGAATTAACTTAACATGAGTTTTGAAGATATAGAAACTACCTTACTTTCTGTTTTAGCTCCTACTCTTATTGGTGGAATTTTGGAATCTTTGAGACACATTGAACACTTCTCCCTTGTTCTCTAGTATGTTTTATACACCTAAGCTGAGAGACTACATATTTTATTGTATTGACTTAGTGTTTTAACATGGTTATAAACAACTATGATCAAATCTCTAGCTCATTTTTTGATTTGTTAACACCTTCAAGGCCTCTCTCACAACCACATTCTTAAAAGTGTCAGGTATTTATTTATTTACTACTTGACTCTTACCCGTCTTCTCCAAGAACCCCAACTTCATGATGGTTTAGGTTCCCTTTCTCTAACATGAGTATCTAGGAATCGTGATGAATTATCCTATGTCCTAGTTAGTTGGGAAGCAATGTGGTTAAAGGGTGGTAACATATTTTCTTAACTAAAGTTATAATAGTTTTCTTTATAAATAATTATTGAATTATCTTATTGAGCTTGTGCTTTGATGCATTTTTATTCTTGTTTTCTATTTGTAGCCATTTATAATCATCATAAGATATCAACACTGAGGAGTTCTTGGTAGATTTTTACTCTATAGCCATTAATATAATTGGAAAGAATATCACCTTCTAGTGTGGCTAATTGGATGGATCCACTAGGTAAGATACATTGTATCACATAGCATCAATTTCCTTATTTTTGCATTTTCTTAACATGTCATTTCAATGTGTACACAAGTACAAGATCACTTTTTTATATTTTTGGGTCCTTTATTGGCATCAAAATAAGCTTTTTGTCTCTTTTTATGAGCATAGATGTCTATTATAGCTTTAAGGTGCATCTCATGAAGTGCAACAAGTTTATCTACAAAAGAAGATAACTAATGACCATTCTACTCATAATGTCTAGCTAATTTGAGAATCAACACAAGGAAGTCAATATGCAAGGGATTAACTCCCAAGGTGGTCTTGTATGCTACCTAATAAGCCCAAATTGCATGATTCAATTGCTTATCCCAATCTGAGCATCTTCTATTGACAAATGGTATGCTCTAATATATGGAATTCCCTTTTTGACTATGTTGTAGTTTGAGGTCTACAGAAGCACACAAACAACACAAGGAAGAAGAAGAAGCTTGAAGAAGAACACATTAAAAAATGTATTACCAAGTGAATTTACAATGATAATTGACCCCTTTGGGTTATAGTCATATATCAAGTTCATGGGGAAAAAACCTCTTAAAGAGGGAAAAAAGGTCCCAGTTCGCTGGCCTAGTGGTTGGGCCTCTCGCCTCTTGAGGCGGGGGCGAGGGTTCAATCCCTGGCAGCAACATGTAAGGGACATGTAATCTGGAATGATGTTGCATTGTGGCTGAGTGCCACCCTTTGTCTATCCCTGCGGTAGTGTTAACCGCCATTTAACCCAGTCATGTAAACCCCTGTTCTTGTGGGATAAGGCGGGTCCCATGGGTACTATGCCCTTCCTTGTACAGTTGCAATTCCAAAGTTAAAGTCCGGGGGAGTAGGCCTCGGCCAAACCTCCAGTTTTTTAAAAAAAAAAGAGAGGGAAAAAAGTGCCTTGACGATCCTCAATGTGTTTACACACATCATTATTGAAATATAATGACAAATCCCCATGCGGGTGATGCAATGAACAAACCCTCATGTATAAGGAAGTGCCAATCTATGTGGAAAGAAATCAATCCACAAAAGAAAGTAAGCCAAAAGCTTTGCAGAAAGCTTCAAACTTCTCCCTAGAAAAATCATCCTTTGTGAAAAGCTGTGCAACATTATCCTGTGTAGGCACATAAGCCAAATTGATCTCTCCAACAGAGAACCTATCTCTGACATAATGATAGTGCAACTCAATGTGCTTTGTGCGAGCATGGAACACAAGGTTTCTCACAACTACTAGAGCACTTCGACTATTAGTAAAGATGATGGTGGCAGAAGATTGACCAACACCCAAATCGGCTAAAAGACATATGCGCCACACACTCTCAATAGTCATCGTGAAAACTTCCCTATGCTCAACCTCACAACTAGAAGTGGCGAGAGTAGGTTCCCTCTTTATCAACCAAGATATGCATAAGCTACCAAGAATGAAGCAAAAACCATTAATGGACACATGAGGGTCATAGCAACCAATTGTGTTTGAGTTTAAAAAAACATGTAATTCTGGTAGTAATGATCTCCACCTGAAATAAAACAATCCAAGTAGCCGGGTACCATGCAAGTAGAGAAAGATTCACTTAACCGCCTATAAATTCTTGACACTTGGGCAATGCATAGACATGCTCATTTGAGAGACAAAAACCTAAATATGAGGCTCGATTATGCACAATTAAATTAAACGTCCAACAACTTGTTGATAGAGAACAACATTAAATGCGTTTCCAACATCATGAAGGTTCAACCATAAACCTGTTTCCATGGGTCTGGTGATAGGTTTGCAATCTTCAAGGCCAAAATGCTATGATAATGTATCAATGCTTTTTGACACGAAGCTATTGCCCCATCAACTTGCATAAACTGAACACTCAAATAATGATGCAAATGCCCCAAATCTAACATCTCAAAAGAGGCATGCAAATCAATCTTAATTTCAATAATATGCTTATCAATAGGATTGGTGAGTAGCATATAGTCAACGTATACAAGAATGATCAGAAGTACATCATCTATATGCTTAACATATAAGGTGCTCTCAGTTGGATTGTTCTCAAACCATGTGCCAGTAAGGAGGCATGTATCTTCTCATACCAAGCATGTGGTGCTTACTTAAAATTAGATTATGCCTTTTTCAATATGGACACCTTATTTTCATGCCCGTTTAGCACAAAACCACGGGACTAAAATACATACACTTCTCCATGTAAATCACCATTTAGAAATGTAGTTTTGATATTTAACTGATGTACATTTCAACCATGATGAGATGGAAGTGTAGAACGCTACAAGCAATGGTCATTTGGCATGTGGGAGCAAAGGTCTCATTAAAATCAATGCCTCTCTCTTGAGCATAACCTTTGGCAACAAGTCGAGCTTGATAACTATATCTTGTTCCATTAAGCCTAGTTTCAGTTTGTATACCCATTTAGTGTCTGGCCTTTTTAACTAGAGGAAAGTCACATAAAGGTCAAGTACCATTCTTCATAATAGCATTACATTCTGATTGCATAGCAGTCTGAATTTTGTGCTTCATCAAAAGAAACATGCTCATTCTCTATCACGAAGAGTAGAGACAACCATCGCATAACAATCTGATGCAAAGAAAGCACTATGGAGCCTGAACAATTATGATATGACAAAGGTGCATCTAATTTTCTATCTCTCAAAGTCTACAAGAGCTATTTTGGCACATTTTATTCCTCTTCTATGTCCTCCCTTTTATCAATAAGTGCATCATCTAAATCTGCATAAAAAATAGAATGATCTACGATTTGAAACTTATAAGGGTTGAGAAATTGCCTCATTTGGGTCAACACTTGAATGTCCACCTATAAAAAGAGGCAACAAAGTGTCGTACAATTCTTTGAGCTAAATGATGCTTGGTACATGAAATTAAGGGTTGAATTGCATCTTCCACATAAACATCAGGGAAAGCTCTAACATAAGATAAGTTTCAACAATGTTGTCATTTGATGGGAGTTGCTTGATTCATGAACTTGCACAATTAATTGTACATTGTGTAACATGTCAATTAGGTGGGAGGTATAGTTTGTATACTTATACTCAGGTATCCTTTATCATTCTTTAATTTTTCTTCCATAGTTCACTTTGGCCATATTGGCCTTTAGAGGGAGATTGCTATCATCTATATCCAATAAAAATACATTCCGTGCTTTATCATCTAGTTTTCTACATTGTTGTTTAGGCACTAATGCATATGCTAGATGACCAAAGAGGCACATATGGGAAATAGATGGTTCATGACCATGCTAAGCCTCATATGGAGTGATCAATCATTGTGTTTTTTTGGGAAACCTATTATGTACATATGTTGCACACTTAAAAACCTCTACCTAAAAGCTATGTGGTAAAGCCTAACTTTTGACCATACATCTTTCCATTTCCAGGAGTGACATGTTCTTTTTTTTTTCAATAGCTCCATTTTATTGAGGTGTATATGACACTATTCACTAACATTTTATCCGAACCTTAGCCAAAAATGCATTAAGCTCAGAAGCCATGTATATCCCCCCCTCGATTAGAATGGAGGGTGCCCATTTTACATGTTGATAGATTTTCAAACATAATGAGGAACTATTTAAAGCACATAAACACATCGGATTTTTCTTTCAAGGATAAAACCATGCATGCATGGAAATTTCATCAATAAAATTCACAAAGTATAGGTGATCCTCAAATGATGGTGTTTGCATAGGACCACACACATCATTATGAACAAGCTGCAAATCATGAACAACTCTAACTGAACCATCATTTGGGAAACAAGAATGCTGCATTTGGCCATAATATAGCCGTCATAGTCATGTCTAGAAGGTGACTCAAGTTTGGAGAAAAAGGACACCATCTTAGATTTTTGTAGGTGAAGCAAACTAGTGAAATTCAGATAAAAAAAGTTTTCATGCCAAAGCTTTGCATCCGAGATAGCTTGAGAATCATGAATTGCACATGTTGATTCATTCAGAGATTTCACATAATCTATGACCTTGTACAACCCACGACATCAAATGCCAAAAGCAATATCTATTCGTAAGATCTGAAACTATACATGTGTCATCAATAAATTTGACAACCAAGCTAATCTTGGCTAATGCTGAAATTGATAACAAATTTTTCTTGATCCTTGGTTCATATACGGCATCTGACTATTTGAAAGAACTGCCATGATTAGTAGTTAGAACGATCTTTCGAATTCCCATTAGAGGATAAGAGGAGTTGTTAGCACATGTGATAATATTCCCTATAGGGGTAGATTCAATTGAAGTGAAGAAACGTGTTGCAAGGTAATATGTTTGTTTGCATCAATATCAAAGTACCAAACATTAGAGTCTATTGTAGACATACACTCTCATGTGAAGACGGGCCATATATGGAAACAATAGTATATCCTTATCTCTTCCATCCCAACAAAGTTGCTCTACAAAAGGTGAAACAAGATCCACAACATGACCATACTCCCTATAGGGATAGACTCAAGTGAAGTGAAAAAACTATGAAATGAGGTAATATGTTTGGTTGCACTAGTATCAAAGTACCAAACATAGTATATCCTTATCTCTGCCATCCCAAAAAAGTTCTTCTATAGAAGGTGCAATAGAGTTACAACACGACTAAGAAATTGAATATCATAATCTTTAACACCATCTGCATCACATTCAATAACTATATTTGCAAGTGTAGTATGATGTTTTTAAACACCTGCACAATATTCTGCATCTCTTTTGCTATCAATACATGGTGCATCGTATATGCCAAAAATGGGTAATTTAGTACGATCCAATTTATCCTCAACAACCAACATACATGATACATCATTACTTTCAACCATGGCCTATGACTAAATACTCTGATGTAGAAAATTGATTGTATCTCAAAAGCAGAACATAAATATCATGTCGAGCTTTGCTAGATCTATAACAAACTTTGTGGCACTTGTACTAATGAACCCAAACTTGTATATATGTTTTCCACAAAAGGATGAAATTGCTTGCTCAGAGTATGCACAATAATTTTCAAGCGATTCTAAGGCTGTGATAAGAGGGGTGTCGAAGATGCCCTAGAGGAAGTGACGAACTTGTCTCATACCAATTGTTGGAGTTCCAGGTGTTCCAAAGCACACAGAAAACACAAGAAAGAATAAGAAGCTTGGAGAACAACACAATACATAATGTATTACCAAGTGAATGTATAATGATAAATGACGTCTTAGGGTTATATGTGTATATATAAGTGAGGGGAAAAAATCCTCCTAAAGAGCAAAAAAAGTGCCTTGACAGTCCTAAGTGTGCTCGTGCATATCACTACCAAAGCATATCATTAGAATACCACTTCAAAATCATATTCCATAAGTAGAAGGAACCATCTTACTAACCTAGATGTAACACAAGTCTTATTGACTTCAATCTCAGTGCATTCTATAAGTTCTTTTGATCCATCTTAGATGCATGAAGATACTCACTTGTGGATGTGCAAGCTTGTCGAGGAAGAGGAAAGACGCCTAAAAGCAAGAGAGGAAGGAACTTTTCAAGGAGCCAGACTGGTTAGAGACCCAGCCTACACACCGAGGATCTTTTCATATGAGGAATTTGAGCCTCATGGTTGGGTAGAAATCTTCCTGTACTTCATGCATATTTGAAATGAATGTATCTATTATATTTAGCATATATGCCTTTGTTGGCAAACCCCCTCTTGGTAGATGTGCTAACTTGGAAAGATCTAGCCAGTCCTTTGGGATTTGTCGACTTGTTTGCCTTTCCCAAAATGTTGGCCAATCTTGTCGCCGTGCATAGGGACAATATGCTGGATTGAATCTGAGGTTGATAGGGGCCTCTGTCCACATGTGCCTGCATTCTTTGTGTTCAACTAAAAAATCCCTCCTCCATCGAGGGTCTACTTTATGAAAAAACTCTTTAGATAATACAAAGTGGCTATCTGAATATTCAAGGAAATGATTTGGATCCTTTCCTAAAATGCTAGTTTAATATTCTTTTATTGACTTGTGTAAGTAGGGGAGCGGTAGAAATATCAAAATTGTATAGCATCCTTATTGGATTTTTTATTTTTTGAAGTAGAAACTGGATGAGTTTTGACTCATAACTATTGTATAATTCCTTTAGGTATCTTTTTCTATTATTTCTATCTACTAATAATGTACATGTTGTGTTTGACAACTCTTGATCTTGATCATCAGATTGTACATTCATTGCTTCCTCTGTTGGTTCCATTTATTTGTCCCTAATTGGACTGAAGTTCTGTTTTTCCCTTGCATATTCTTCTTTTTTATTTTGATATGTGATTAACCCTTCCATTACTTTGATTTATGTTCCATCCTTTATCTGTTGAAAATCACTTAGTATATTCTGACTACATCTTTGCATCTCTTCTTGAATTTGAATCTTGAACTCTTGATAGTCTTCCGATAGATGCTTCAGTTGATCCATAAGCTCTAATGTCTTTTCTTCCCCTTTATCTTTTTTTTTTGTATTTCCACTTGAAGCCTTTGATTTGCTTCTTCATTTCCTACAACTCTTTCTCCAATGTCTTTATTTTTTCTAATTCTTTTGAACTCTATATGGTTGTGTTGTTATCAAGATCAAGCACAGAGACAAGCTCTTCATCATGCTCTTTGATCTTCTTAAATGATGAATACATAATGTTATATTTTCTTTTATAATGTTTTATGTCTTTATGTCTTTCCTTGACCTGAACTCCTTTTGATAAAACAATTCTTGTTGACTTTTGAGCTCTTCTTCTTTTATCCACATGACTTCCTTATGTTTCTTCACCTCTTAATTTTTTACCGCATTCTGAGCTTGTACATCTTGTATTTCCTTTTCCTTCTCTTACATTTTCTTTTCAAGGTTAGATCTTAACATTTGATTTTCCTCGTTCACCTCAATGATAGGCTACAATTGTTTGACTACTTCTTGGGTCATCTTGATGATCTCATCCTAGAGATAGGTGTTATCCTCCAAGAGAGACTAGTTCTATGCTTGAATCTTTAGTTCTTTTTCTTTGTATTGTACATGCATCTTTTCCCAAATTCTTTTATCCTCTTCCATCTTAAGACCTGCCATTTTTTATTCTTCAGAGAAGCCTTCCATCTAATTTTTCAATAATATCTTTATGTCCATGAGTTGCTCATGAGGCTTGTTTTCATTTTTGATTGATAGTTGCAACTGTTTCTCATTCTATTCTTCTTGATCTGAAGCTGGATGTTCCTTAGCTAACACCAACTATACTTCTTTCTCTTATTTCTTGCTTTGATCTAAAAATTTTTCTAGAACCCTAATAGGTTCTTTTCTGAACAATTTGGTTTCTGTGTGCTCAATTGCAGAGATCTTGACCATTGGTTATGCTTCTTGGGTTATCTCTTGGAGAATGAATTGAGGGTTGTCCATTGTTGTAACCTTAAATCCAAGATTTTCTTCTTCTTCTTTGCTCTCCTCTTCTTGATTATGCTTGTAATCATCATCTTCATTCTTGGTCTCTTTTGTGCATTCCAAGATATCTGAAATGATTTCTTTGATGTTCATCCCTTGTGTCTCCTCTTCTTTCCCCTGTCTCTTTAGCCTCAACATCTTCCATTTCTATGTCCATCCAGATTGCTTTTATTCGTTAATACTACCATTTATTCATGAGTTTCTTCTTCCTCTAAGTGAAGTTATCCTACAGGTTCATTTGTGTTTTCTTCCTGATGTTCTTCTGGAGTGGTCAAAGCCACTATTTGTCCATATTGTTGATGTTCTCCTAATTCTTCTTGAGATACCTACACTCCAAACCCCATACATGCATTGAAGAAATCATCTATGTCGGCACTTTCTTCTAACTCTTTCAACTTTTGGATATCAAAACATCTAGATGCTTTTCTTCCTGGGAGGATAGCTCTATATCGTGGAGGAATAGGTAGCCTCCATCTTCATGCTCTTCATTCCCTTCCTCTTCAACTTCATCTTCTGGTTCAAGAGGTTGCAACAACTTATGCTCTGGTCCATTCCATTCTATGTACAAGGGTTTATCCTCCTTCTAACAGACATGGCAAGGGTTCCAACAACAGAGGTGGTGGTTGCTCGTATTGTCTTTCATCTTCGTCTTTATCCTCATGCCTCTTTCTACTTTTTGTGATATTCTAGGCCCTTTTATCTTACACTACTTCTTGCTGTAAATCCTTATCCTTAGTCGGCTTTAAAAATTTAACTTCCTTTGGAACTACTAGATTTCTTTTCTCCTTGGCCATGCATATTCTTTTTAAATAGGCACATTTCTCTTGTATATAGCCAAAAGATAGAATGAGAAAGCTCTAAATTTTGTAAAAGCTCAAGAAGAGCCTTCCTTGAGTTATATTAGAGATTTGTATTACATCAATAAGTCTTGGGAATAGGTCTAGGAACTAAAAAGTGAGAAAGTTGCATATTCTGGGAATTAGTATATAAGGCAAAACTATGAAGAAGATGAGACTCTCTTTTCATTTGTAACTTTTCCCTCTTGAGACTAGAGCTCTCCCTTTGGCTGTTTACCTTCTTCTTCATTGTGGTGTCCTTGTGAGATGTCTTGTGTGATCTGTTGTGTGTTGTTTGGTTGACCATTCAACTATAGATGGAGTTGGAACTTATTTGTTAGATCTATATTGAGTGTAATATTCTGTGAATCTATCTTTTGCAATACTCTACTAAGGATTTTATTTGTGCTCTCGGCTATACCATTTGTTTGGGGATGACAAGGATCTGATAGTCTATGAATTACTCTTTTTTTTTTAACAAGTGCGCTATGACTTCATTCACAAAATGAGTCCCCCTATCACTCACTATTTCAATTGGTAACCCAAATCTTACAAAATGTTTTCAAAAAGAAAATTTGCAGTTTTTTGTGCATCATTCCTTCTAGTTGCCCCAGCTTCTATCCACGTGGTTAAGTAGTCAGTTGCCACAATGATGTACTCAGCATGAGTATTTTTAGAAGGGGGTGAGATAGGTCCAACAAAGTCTATTTCCCCAATTTGAAAAGGCTCTAAAACTCATTATCGTTCTAAGAGGCATGTCATCTCTTCTTATGGGATTCTTTGTCTTTTGGCATATATCACATCTTTGTACAAATAATATTGCATCGTGATGCAAGGTTGGCCACCACATTCCAATGTATATGACTAATTATGCAATTCTTTCAACTGAAAAGTGTCTTGATGCTACTCCAACATGTGCTAATTGGAAAGTTTTTACATACTCATCTATAGAGAGTACATGTGTGGAAGCAAAATGAAAAGAAGAGTGTACTCACAAAAGAAAGAGTGTGAGATACTCAAAGTGAGTAGACCAAGAAATGGGTAAACTCACATGGATTAGAAATCAGCTCACCAAGAGCATGGAGTAGGCTCCTCAAGCTTCTAACCAAGTACAAATGGGGGGAGAGGCCCTCCTTATATAGATTTGGGAGGGGATCCCCAAAGTGCATCTCATGTGGGATAATTCCCCTCAAAGGAGAATGAATACAATGGTAGAAGAAAATCGCAAGGTACCCAAATACAAAAGCAATACAATATAAAATGGAAATAAACTGGAAATGGAGTGCCTCCTAGATGAAAAATGGAGATACAATCATGTGGATATAAATATAAATGATGTAGGACCAATCATGTCATCAACACCCCCTCTACAACTCCATTTTGGAGCAGCTGAACGCTGTAGAGGTCCATCAAAAGGATCTCATGCAGAGTATATGATAGTGGCAACTAACTATTTAACAAAGTGGGTAGAGGCCAAGGCCACGATGGAAAATGATGCCCAGTCCATCGCGTAATTCTTATTTGGAAACCTTTTCACAAGATTTGGACTACCAATTGAGATAGTCAGTGACAGAGGTATGCATTTCAACAATGAAGTCATTTAGTGATTCACAAGAAGTCAGCACCCTATCACCCACAAGCAAATGGACAACCTTAGAGTTCAAATAAGGTATTATGCACAATTCTCATGAAGATAGTCAACAACGGTAGATAGGAACCACAACCTTCTAATCTACTTTATGGGAAAATGCAATATTGCCAATTGATGTCTTGATTCCTACTCTTCGAGTGACAAGAAAATGTGAATGGACAAGACATGAGCTATCCAACCAATTGGATCAAATCAAGATATTGCATGAAAATACATTATAAGCAGTAGTAGAAATTTATGCTCCTAAGAGAAGACAAAAGGCTCAATATGATTCTCACATCGAAGATAAAGGAATTAAGAGTTGGCGATCTAGTTCTAGTCTATATGTTGAAACATGCCAAAAAATTACAACAAGGATGGTATGGTCCTTTTTTTTAATTCCCAAGAGCATGGGACAACTCACCACTATATTTAATTCACTCACCATAGGTTAGATAGCTTAACAAACTAGTTAGAATATCTCTATACTTAGTGTAGGACTTTTTTTTAACTGGAATGGCCACTTTTGGATGAGGAAAAGGCCACTATTTTTTGTTTGAAGCTCAACAGGAGGTAATTTCTGTAGAAATTTTCCATTCATGAAGTGAGAGCTCTTTGGTAATCTCATAACTCTTTTTTTGCATGCATTTTTATCTCTTCTCGTTCCTCCTTGGAGGTTGATATTGTGAGGAATGAGTGTTACAAGGGGGTATGCAAGTCTTGAGGGGTTTTTGCTATGTGTGTGTGTGTGGCTCCATGCACGTGTAGGGAGCTCTACTACAAGGTAACGTCCATCCCACCACTATTTTGAAGCTTATTTTCTCTTTGCAAGTTGTTTATTTATGAAGTCTGAACATAAACCACATAAAAATTTTGGTTCCACCTGTTTTCATATGTGACAAGGCAGGGAGTATCTCTGACGTCCAAAGAGATATTTCTTCTAGGATTTTCACAAGCCTATCAACTCTAGCTTATCATTTTCTTCTCTCATTTCTCTTCTCTCCATGGCATTCCATCTTGGTTTCCATGCCATTGACTATGTAAGATACTTGGATTGATAACTTAGGTATTTCAATGCTTCAATCAACCACTTGGTCTATATCAAAACACCTTTTGGTATTGTTCCCAAGGATTCTTTGCCTAGTCAATGGTAGAAAGCTTTGGGAGTTGAAATGAAGAAGATTTCATACTTGTAATTGCTTGCAGAGCAAGGATTCCTCAAGAAATCTCTACTTTACAAGTTAAATAGTCATTTTATTCATAAAATTCATCACATTTAGTGTTGTTTCAACTCTTTAGAGCTTGATAAGTGGATACAAAAAGCATCTGAGAAATAAAGGATGTTTTTAAAGCAAAGGATGATATTTAATGCTTGAAACTTCAAAAACTAAGGATAAATTCAACTTCTTTTATGCTCATTTGGTTGGAATTGGCTTTCATTAGCAAGAACGAGTGAGAGAAATATAATAGTGAGAGGAGAGAGAAAAGAACTTAAAACTCTTTTTTCTCATTATGTGGTGCTGTAAATCACTTGAGATTCTATACATGACTTCTATAGGCAATGAAGTCAAATTGACTGTGCAATGCTTGGAAACTGAGCAATTAACCAATTAGGGTTTACAGAGGAGGCATCACACTACTGTAGTGTCTACCTCCTAGGGATTATAAATCACAAATGGATGGTCTAGATATTCGTTTTGTTCAATTGTGCCTCTAAAGTAATTAGCAACACATATTTTGGATAATTAAAACATTGCAGACAAAAATTGGGCACCAGAAACCCTAAATAGTCCACAACTCACAAACAAAAACAAGTTCAAGACATACACTAGGACATAAATCTAAATCCATGAGTCGAGTCTCTTCAAAGGAGAGCGTGACTCAATCACCTATTAGGACACTCACCTTGAGTGATTTGAGTGATTTGGAGAGTGGTATTGAGGGCATGGAGTGCTCAAATGACATGTAGAGAGTGCCTTTGAGTGAAGAGTTCATGTCTACAATCAAAAGCAAGTATTTTACCACTCTCTAATTTTTTTGTACCAATGCTTATGGAGGTCTGGTCTACTTGGATGGGTTAAATTGCAATGTGATATGCTTGTAATATTCTTAAGGTTCTAATCCTCAGAAGAAATTGGCAATCAAGTTCAAACAATGTCACTATTTGGATAAGCAAGCCACCATGTGCATGGTGTGTGTCGATCCCAATCATGTAAATGATATGGGAGAGTTAGAGACTAAGAACTGGTTTGATGTAGAGGAGTTAGTCGCTATTCCTTGTGGCAAGTCCATATTAAATAGGATACTCTATGCAGATAGAGTACCAACTAACTCTACACTCAAGGAAGTTTACCTCGTAATAGGAGCAAACCTAGCTTTATGGACCATTGCATCTCCTAGTTGAGGAAATACCTACTTCAATCGTAGTATAAGAGATGAAAGATCCTGAAAATGATTTTGCAATGACCTACATAGACAAAAAAACAAAAGGTGCATTGGAAAGTTTCTAACAAGGATAAATTCAAACCTACATATCTAGGAAAACCTGCCTTCTCTTGCATAAAGTAAGAAAGAAAGAGACAAGAGAAACCAGAGACAAGCGAAGGCTCTCTAGAGAGAAGAACTGGACAAGGAGTAATCCCACATTCCCAGTGATGCGAGAAGATCAAAATGGAAATGTTTTAGGACGAGGAAATCCTAATCCTCAAATTAGACCTCAAAATGGGCAAAGACCTCATAATCCACAAGTCATGCAAAAAATGATCATCCATTTGCTCTCGAAAGACCACAAGATGGTGATAGAAGACTTTAATTCCTTCTCAAGTTGCCAAATGCATGAAGAATCATTGTGATGGCATAATTGATCCATACAATCATGTGGAAGAGTTTAAGCAAGTGCTCTAAACAGAGCAAGTGAAGAATTTTTTCATTGGATACAAAGCTTTTGGGCTCACATTGGTAGGAACAACTTTGAATTGGTTCAAACCATTGAATAGATAGATGTTTAGAGATGTTGGTCATCTTCTAGATAAGTTCATTGGTGAGTTCTCAAAGAAAGGATTCATACATGACACCTCCTCTTTGATCCATATATTCAAACAACATATTCATGAGATTGTGAGGCTTGTTGCTAGAGGATTTAAGCAGTATCTAGATAGATTTCTAGCTATAAGGCGATTCCTTCACACAAAAAATTTTTTTCCCTCTTCTTCGATGGATTTCTTAGCAATGAATTTATGAGCACTTGTCTATGTAAAGTGCTTGTAAAAAATTGATGCATGCTTGAAAGAGTGTATAGAAAAATTGGAAGATAATCTAGAAAAAGTCTTAAAGCTTCCACATGTACACACAACATCAAATTCTTCTACTAGTAGTGGTTTGCATCTACTCTATGTTGATGAACTTGCTAACATGGTAGCAAAGAAGTTTGGAATTCGACAACCCTTAGGCAATTGAGTATACTAGAATGCACTTCAATTTGTGTAACCACTCACAAGATGTTATCTGTATGGATGAGACCATCCAATGCAAAGTTGTCCTTTTGGGAAAACTCAACCATATGCAGATAGAACAAAACCACAATATTGTCAATACTACGAGAAATTTAGGAATCATAGTAGTGTTGACTATCATTACAATTGATAAATATGTGAGATACCCTTTAGGAATTCAACCAAGGCCAAATCCTTATGCGCCTTGTGGTCCATTAGGATACTACAATCATTGGTAATATTATTATGCACCTAGGCCACAAATGGGTCAATAAGATATTAATCCACCACAACCTATCCTAGTACAACAACCCCCCTCCACCCCAAAATGTTGTTCCTATGAAGTAAACCAAGCCCAAAAAGAAAAAAGAGCATGCTATTGTGCATATTTCATTAGCACCACATCTAGATGTATAAGAATCTACTTTTGACTATCTTGTAGGAGAGAAATATTATTACAAGGAGCCACAAACAGACTAGTTTTCTTCTTACGATTCTCCATACTATGGCCATGACACTAATTAGGACTAGAAGGAGGATATTCTAATGTGTATAACAACACTGTTAGACCTTCTATGAGGCAAAACAGATCTCCACTATCTAGAGGTCCTTATCACAAATGTAACAAAGATCATTTTATTCAATATTATCCTCATCTGTCCAACTATCAACCTAGTACTAGAAATGAGTTTGGATTTTTCAATGAGTGTAAGAAATGGCGTCTCATCATGGATTTCCCTAAAATTCAAAACAAAGCAAAGAACACTTAGATACAAGTTAGTAGGATAAGCCCCTACATGGAAAGATACCTCAATACTTGTGCAAGTGGTGATGAGAGCTCAAGTGCAACATCAAGAAGTCCAAATAATGTTTGATGACCAAAATGAAAAAGATTGTAACCCTACAATCATAGAAAACTCCATGGATAAGTGTGAAATTCCATCGAGAAAGAGAAAAACTTGGAAAAATAGGAAAGAAAAACTTAAATGGGAAACAAAGAATGATGGACCTCCAAAAGAAGTTAAAAAACGAAGATGAAAAGAACCAAATTCTAGGTAAATCTCTCAAAAACCATGCACAGTCATCGTCTCAAGTGAGAAAAGTTCAAGATGAACCTAGGAGGAATCATAAGAGGAACCAAGCAGGATCATTTCTAGCAGATTCCCCTAGAGGTTAGACCTATGCAACAAGATGGTAGAGGTTGCTCAAGCTATGGTAGAAAGAGTGCCCATAGTCATAACAAA
Source organism: Ceratopteris richardii (assembly GCA_020310875.1). Lineage (NCBI taxonomy): Eukaryota > Viridiplantae > Streptophyta > Polypodiopsida > Polypodiales > Pteridaceae > Ceratopteris > Ceratopteris richardii. Next base: position 176,711,816 of record CM035422.1, on the reverse strand, counting down.
TACTAGGATTCTAGAACCTTAGTTCCAAGAATTCACAAAACAAGTGGCACACAAAGATCCACCGCAAGTACACATAAAATCACAGTTAAACGTTAGTTTCGCTACTTCCGACTTCAGGCTCAAGGTACTTCAAGTTCAGCCGTTTTTGAATCTTCCTAACCGTAAATTACCTCTTAGCCGCGTGGGTCCTTGGGAGTGGTAGGGGTCTGTTAGACAGAGGCCCTGTACTATTTTCCCAACTCATCACACAATCATAAATGTTATCCCGTTCTTAGCTCAGTGTCCAACTCTGAACAACTACAACTGAAGACTGTTCAGTGAACTAGAATTAGAACTTCAGAACTGATCCTACTGTAGTTATCTGGGAAGCAGTCCGGTTACTTATTTTTCTGAGTAAAATATACTTCAGTAACGAAGGTCACCTGATACGTACTTCTTCAGAGCAGACAGGTATACCAACCAGACATTACACCTTGAAGTTATGAGGACTCATCGTATGCTAAACTCGAACAATCAATCTCCTAATAACAAACGACTAACCATAGACTTAATGGCGTCCTACTCACATCCAGATCATTACAAATACTAGTCTTCCTGTGATCGGAATCAACAGTGTCTGTAGACTACGGTATCGAATTCGGTCACTTACGGCAACATTAACAGGCAAATAGTTCGGGACTACTTTTCACGTTCCCTTACTCCGCCGCAAAACTGACAAACAACACCCTGCACTTGATAATACTCAGAGACACACTCAACCATTACCGAACAGGTTCGTAACACAATACAACTGATTCGTAACTCTGTAATAAGGTGCGAGTAAACGACTAGACGGAGTACAGAACAGAACAGAACAGAACAGAGGAGATTGATCTTCTCAACAACATACACACTCACACAATACGTTTACAACCCCAACGGGGCTCACTCAACAATACACTGCAATTCCCAGAATGGGGCGCCTTTTGCCACTCTTTTCTCATTGCCTTATATAGAGGATTTTTTTACAAGAGTGCGCAATTCTTCAGTTACCTGCGCGTTTCTTGAAAGATTCTTTTTTCATTTAAGATACCTGTCCTAGTACTTTTGTCCTTGTTCGGCGGCCGTCTAACACTTTTACATTTAAGACACCTATCCTAGTTCATTTGTCCCTATTCGGCGGCCCTCTAACAATCACATAAAAAAACTCTTCACATACCATGAGTTCCAAGAATAAATACAAAATCAAGAAAGCCATCCCAAACATGGATGCTATTTTTCCTCAAGAATATATAAACTGGTAAAAAGGAAGATCAAGCATGAAATTAAAGGAAGAAGGGCTCTACTAATTTTTTCCTCTCACTCCTCATTTTAGTTTTTTTTTTTCATTTCTACCCCAACATATATGTAAAAATGCCTATTTTTAGCAGTAATTGGGACCATGTTGTAAAACTTGAGTAGCAATTGAGGTTCAGTGGGCATGATAGAATAGCCACACTTATTTTCATAATTTTGTGACATCGTTTCAACCTCCAAATCTCTTTTGAACATTATTTTTAAAACTAGATGGGAACTATAGTGTGGATAGAGCTCTTGAAAATTCCATATAAGTGAAAGATCTCTCATTTATAGAGGTTAGTTTGTTGAGTCTAAAGTCTTATGATCTTTCTACTCTTATCTTGAGCAATACAAGAGCTTCTTGGAGGAAGCTCAAAAGTTGGTCTAAAAATCATTGATCAAAGAAGTCAAAGATCAATCAAAGGATGTAGAAAGTGGTAAAAGGGAAGATCAATCATGGAAGTAAATGAGAAAGGACTCTACTATTTTTCCCAATCTCAAATCCCTCCTCATATTAGTTTTTTTTATCATTTATTCTACAATATATATATATATATATATATATATATATTCCAATTTTTAGCATAGTTTACTATTTTAAGCAATAACCAGGCCCACATTGTAGTACTTGAGATTCATGGCATGAGTAGAATAGGGACACCAATTTTCATAATTTTCTAACATTGTTGCGGCCTCCAAATAGCTTATGGACACTATTTTTAAAACTAGGTTGGACACTACAATGTGGAAAGAGCTCCTAAAAGTCTATATGAGTGAAATAGCTTTTATTTGTAGAGGTAATCTTATTGATTCTAGAATTCTTATGGTCTTTGTACCCTTATCTTGAGCAATACAAGAGCTTCTTGAGCATATTGACTTTGGCCTACCCATGAGTGTGTGCACATGCATGCATGTATGTGCTTACATCTGTGTTTGCCTCTCTCTTGTTGTAGGTGCATGTAATTCAATCTTTCCCCATGTGAGATTTTACTCTCATATTTTTACAAGCAACATGATTATGCCCTCCTAGGTCCCTCTAATTCACTCCTTCTATAGCTAATCAACCTATCTATACCTATTAGAGCTTTGTATTACATCAACAATTCTTGGGAATAGGTCTAGGAATTAAAAAGTGAGAAAGTCACCTATTATGGGAATAAGTATATAAGGAAAAATTGTGAAGAAGATGGGACTCTCTTGTCATTTGTAACTTTTCCCTCTTGAGAATAGAGCTCTTCCTTTGGCTCTCTACCTTCTTCTTCATTGTAGTGTCCTTGTGGGATGTCTTGTGTGATCTATTGTGTTTTTTGGTTGATCATTCAACTATAGATGGAGTTGGAACTTATTTGTGAGATCTATATTGAGTGAAATATTCTATGAATCTATCTTTTCTTGGTTGGAAGAAAGTAGTCTATTTTCAAAGTGAGAGTTTCAGTGGCTTTACTCAAGATAAGTAGTTTTTAATATTATACTTGGATTCTACATGAAAAATGGCATGTCTTAGGCACTTGAATCACTCAAATTGGTGCTTATTCATGAAGTTATGAGCATCTAAGGTTTCTAGCCATAACTATGTAGAATGTCATGTTTTAGAAAATCGTGTTTTCACTAACTTTACTTTTTATCAAATCCTAGTGGATCTCATGACAAGTGTGACTTCTATCTTTTGTGGATGGTTGATTTGTGGTTTGATGCATTAGTCTTTAAGCAACAGTAAGGTTAGCTTGTTCTTGGATTGACAATTTAAAAGAGATTTCCTTTCCCTTTTGAAGTGTCATCGATTCAGTAATACTACAATGAGATAGATGTTCTAAACAGTAAGGAGGAAAACATCTTTTTTGGTGCCATTTCCAAGGACGAGTATTCTAGATTGGTGGTGCCAAAATCACAAGTAACTTTCACTTTTCATATCACAATTAGATCATCATTGCTATGGATATCAAATATGAAAGAAGGAAATGCCAGGTATTCTCTTTTCCATTAGGATTAAGAGGACAAGACATTGAGTCCCTTGTAAAAGTTCAATCAATTGAGGAAAAAGGATGGTCATGTGAGTAATTTGAATACTCAAATTCATAGTCCTTTGCTTGATTGTTTAAAGTTTTGCATCTTTCTTTACACCTCTTTTAGGAGGATCTCGAGGGGAAAGGTTTGGAGAGAGTAATAAAGTGCAAGAGAGAATTAGTTTGGAAATTGGAACTTGAAGTTGCCAAAATTCATCTTGGAATTCGATGTTTATTTTTATTTTGAGTTTTTCTTTTAAGCATACAAGAAAAAATACAAAAACATTGAAAAACAATAAAAACACACACAAAAATAGGAAAGGAATACAAAGGTAAGCTTGATAATGACATGATGATAAAAGGAATTTTTAATTTAGAAAGTTTCTATGTTGTTCTCAAAAAATCATGATTTTCTCAGTCTTGTCTAAGTTCTCCAAAAATTGTGGTTTTGCAATAAGGGAAAAGAAAGGAAAATTGAGCATGAAAATTTTTCTAAGGTACAATTGAGTGGAAAAAATCACATTGTGAAGTTCAAAGTTAAAAGGGGGTAAAAAATCACAAAGAAATTGACGAAAATTGAAAGAAGAAATCAAGATGAAAAGAATAAAAAAATCATGACCTTCTATGAGTTTTTGGGGTAAAAAAATTGCAACTTTGTGGATCAGGAAAGAAGGAAAAAATTGCAATTTTTTGGGTAAAGTTTGTTAAAAATTGATTAAGGAAAATTGAAGAAAATCATGACTTTTTGGTCGATAAGCAAGCGAGAAAATTGTGATTTTGTGGATGAAATTGGGGTAGAACATCATGACTTTTTGAAAGGTGAAATTGGAGAAAATCGCCACTTTATGCAAGAAAAACTATAAAAGAAAGAAATTTCCAAGACTTAGGCATTGTGAGAGAGAGTGACTGTGAGAGAGAGAGAGAGCAGAGAGCAGAGAGTCACGCTTTTTTGAGCAAGAGCACACCAAGGCCTACAAAGCAACCAATGGAGTTCCATCATTCCCAAGAGCAAGAGGTCAGTCAAATATATAATTTTTCAATAATTTCAAGGTTGAAAGATAGTAAAAGAGGTGATTTTTGGTTGAAAATAAAATTAGTACTTTTTGTAATCCTTATTTTTTCATAAATGCAAAGCATTTTTTATTCATTAAATGAAGGAAACTAGAGAGGGGGAAAAGACGCTTTCATAGGCATAAGAGAAACATTCAAAAAATTGGTATCATAGGGAATGGATAAAATCATGAATTTTTGAGTTGACTTTGAAGGGGGGGGTTATTATTTTTTGAATAGATTAATATATTAAATTCACAAATCAAGTAAAAAATAAAAAAAATCATTCAAAATAAACAAGAAGAAAAAATCATGTTTTTGGACTTTGAGAGCCAAAAAGAAAACACGACGTTTTCACCTTGGGAGAAACATAAAAAATTGTGACTTTTTGCATCTTAACTTGTAAAAAACACTTAGAAAAAAATTTGACATTTGGAGAGAACTTGAGATAATCGAAATTTTGTAGGATCAATTAAAACAAGGAAACAGTAGGAAAAAAGGTGAACCCTGCATGGGCCTTTTAGCCTAAGAAGTGATTAGTGATGGACCAATGAGAAGAGGGTGGTGGCCACACTCTAGTCTCTTAATCACATAGGGTAGGCATAGGCTTCCCTTGTTTTTGTATGGTCAAAGGTCCAAAAACCATTTAAAATTCATGGGTTTCTTTCAAGAGTGGTTTTGAGAGGCTTCAAATTTAATAGGAGTTCTTGGATTGCTCAAAGATCTAAAGGCCAAGGTTAAATTAGAAAAGTCAAGGTAACTTTGAGCTTGAGCCCTTGGATTCTCTTGAGATCCAATGGTTGCAATGAAAGCAATCATGACAACTGCGGCTTGCATCATGCATTGTTGGATGGACTCCGAGATCGAACGCGGAGATTTGAATTACGTGAGCATTTTGGCGCTTGAAATACTAGCCATTAGATATAGTCAAGAATGGATGGCTAGGATCTCTCCCACAAAACATAAAGGCGCCTTTAAATGGTAGCCATTGGATGCTATCTCTCATCTAGCGGCTCTGATAGACCTGCGCAAATAGATCATCGCCAAAAGCGGCCGATCGTTGGATATCTCATGATCGAATGGACCAAATTCTTGCAGAAAATGTGCACAGTCTTGTCCCCACTTCCATGATTTCTCTTGCATTCCCTCTGAGGTCTCATATGCGATTTAAACTAAGCCATTGATTTGGAAAATCAAAGGCCAAAAATGCTCACTTTTAAGACATGAAATTCGAAATTTGTCCTAGTATTATTTTATTCAACAATACCATGGTGGTTTCATATGCCTCCCTAAAACCAGAGATTAAGCTTTTTAATCCCTAAAAATTAGGAATCCTTACAAGGCCCATGCAAGGTTCACCTTTTTTCCTAATGATCATGAATTTTTGTACAAAAAGAACAATTTTGGAAAAAATCATTGAAAAATTACGACTTTTTGAGAAAATTTGAGAAATAAGAACATAAATTTCAATAAAATCATGACTTCTTTACTTTTTGGTCAAATTTTGAAGTCACTTGTTTGGAAGAAAGACTTATAAAATTTTTGAAATAAAATAAAGTACTCAATGAATTGAAGAAAATCACGAGTTTTTGGACATAGAGTGGGAGAAAATCGTGATTTTCTCAAAGATTTTTTTTTTTGGGACCCATAGAAAATCACTGGATAATTGTTTCAAAAAAAAAAACATACAAAGAAATTGGAATAGAAAAAGAAAAATCAAGAAAAAAACCTTCTAAAAAAAATTGGATTTAACTAAAAATTCCAGAGAGTCTTGACTTTTTGGAATCTATTTGATAGTAGAGAAGATCATGATTTTCTTGAATTATTTGAAAAGAAAAACCCCAGGAAATGAGGAAATAACTAAAAGGGGATTAGGAGTGACAAATCCAAAGTTTGAAAACTCATTAGAGAACCTTTTCCATGAAACTGAGAGGAGGGAAGGTGATACTAGAGCCAAACCATAATTTTGACCACAACTAAGATTTAGACAGTATGGCTTCACAAGAACCTACCAATAAGATGCACGGGGAGCAAGGAAGTGAAGAAGACTATAGAAATATTCTGAAATATAAGTTCACAAATAGATTTTGAACATACATCTACAAAGATGGAATCCAAAAATATGTGAAACTCACTATTCAACATGACTCCTATCACACAATTTGTTAATGGCCAATACATAGAAAAGGATGGTACAACTTACATCATTACAACAGACCCTGAAAGTACAAATGACCAAGGGGAAGTACCAAACAACAGATCCATGAGAGAAGAAGATGTAGAAGAAACATTAACTCCTAGAGGTCAGTCTATCGATACTCATCAAGAGCAAGTAATTAGGATCACATGTGATCAAATAGACACTTTGCTCTACATGAATCCAGAAACAGGAGATGTCTATTTATCCATACTCCAATAATGCCCCATCACACTGAACATTAAGGTTCTAAAAAATTATCATGAACCTAGGGAATCCCCTACCTTTGTGAATGAGGAAGGAAAGAGGTTTTGGAAACTTGTGGAAGAACTGAAAACTTCTTACACATCAAAACAAACCAATATTTCCTAGGAGAAGTCCATTACACCAAGAAATAGAGGAAGAACAAGTCAACTCTAACACTTGTGAGTTTGAAACACAAAGAAACAATAGGCAAAATCATGACAATGGGCAAAAAAATTAGACAAGAGGTGATAATAAGGAGAAAAATTATGCAAATCCACAAATATCTCCAATTAAGGTTAACAAAAATCAATGTCAAGATCCTAGAAACCTGAGAAATGATAGGCAAACTGGAGCTAACCTCAACATACCAAGTAGGAACAACAAGGATAGATATGTGGGACAATATAGAAGACTAAGACCAACTCAAGTTGTGAAGAGTGTGAGAAGCCAATATGATGGATCCACTGATCCTTATGATCATGTGGTAGAGTTCAAACATGTGTTAAAGGTTGAAGAAGTAGAGAATTACTTCACTCCGTATCAAGCTCTTGGTTTGACATTGATAGAATCAGATCTCATGTGGCTTCAACCACTTGCCATGGAAAGCTTTGATAATATCAAAGTTTTCTATCAAGAGTTTATAGGTGAGTTCTCAAAGCGAGGTATTAAACATGATAGTTCAACTTTAGTTCATATCTTTCAAAAAAACCCCAATGAGTTTGTAAGACTCGTTGCAAGAAGGTTCAAACAATACCTAGATAGATGTACTGCTCAAGAGAGACATCCATGCAGAAGAGAATATCCTTTTTCACTAAGGGACTAATAAATGCACAACTGAGAACAATGATATATTATAGAAGATGTGGAGACTTGGATGAGTGCATCAAGGAAGCTATAGATATAGATGAGGGGTCCAAATCTACTATCTAGTGAATTATCCACATCAACAAAAAACAAAATGACACATACTTAGGAGTTAGCCAAAGCAATTTCAACTATGATTGGGATTGCAACAAACCAACCAACCAAGAAACCAAAACAACAGGTCATTTAATTGTGAAAGAGATCATCAAAAAAGTTTTTATCAAAAACCTAGAAAATACTTTCAAGGAGACAAAAGAGTGGTATAATTCTTCCAAACAAATAGTAATTGGAATAATCAAGGGGGGCCAATCCATTAGGCAACATGTAGAGATAGATCACACAAATAAAACACTTATCAAATGAAAGCCAAAAAAAATCAGAATACACCTCAACCTGTTCTAGGTCAACAACCTCCTTTACCAAAAATGTAGTACCAGTGAAGTATATACATCTAGAAGAAAACATGGAGAGAGCCATCACTCCAACCATATCAATGTACTATGATGACTCAGAAGAAAATGTTCAACATCTTACAATGAGGAATATGTTGATGAAACTTGGGATTCAAACAAAGAAAATCAATACATGGCATATCAAAATAGTAGTGGAAACTATGAAATTGATCCTACAACATTCATGTTTGTGACAAACAAATTTATACCAACACAAAGAAACATGGGGGGTGCAAAACCCTAGAAACTTTCAGAGGACAACTTGTTATAGGTGTGGGGGAGATCACTTTATAAGAGATTGTCCTCAACCTCCAATATGGAAAGTAGAAGTGGATTGAAAGGATTATGGAAAGGATCATTTGATAAAGGATTGTCCAAACAACCCTAACAAGAAAATTACAATTGTTTCTCCCTTGAAATCACTAAAGGTCATGGAATCAAGTAGTCAGACTTGTGAACCAACAATGGAAAGTAGTACTAAGTCAGAAGAGGGGGTTCCAATTCAGGTAATCATTAGAGCTCAAACTTTGAAAAATAAAGCAACATAAGAGGAAGAAACAACTATAGAAGAAAAACAAAACAAAAAGAAGAAGAATTCCTGGAAGGAAAGAAAGGAGAGATTAAAAGCAAAAGTGCAAAAACTTAGTCAAGAAAAAAAAGAAAAATTGAATGAAAAAGAAAATGACAAAAAGAAAGGATGTATATTGGCATAACTTTTAACTAAGCAAATGAGAAAATTACTTAATCATTATCAAGGAACATTGAAAGAAATATCAATACAAAAACAAGAAAATGGATACCCTTTGCCTGAAGAACAAAGGACAAGATTCTTAATATGTAAGCAATTGATTGAGACCACAGAAAATGATGGAAAAGGATCAGTCATTGAAAGAAACAAGGATAATAAATGAAAACATAAAGAAATGCATGGATGAAGTGGTATGGGATGACTTGAACTTGAGAGAACAAAAGGCCAAGGAATATCATACAGAAACACCTCCAGTCGTTGAAGTGGAGGAAAGAGAAATGCAAGAGGAAAGAGATGATAAGAGTGTGAGCTATAGGAAAATGAAATTACATGATCAAATCCCAGAGGAGAAAATAGAGGAATTACAAGACATGGAGATTTCATATAAAATTTCATGGCAAGAGTTTGCAAGAATCTCTCAATCAACCTCTTTAACATTTCTGGTAAGCTATGATTTAGGAAAGTGGTTGAGGCTTCTTGATAGCTGAAATTCATGATATGAAGACTCTAATTGATAGGTCCAATTTTCATCTATGCTTTTGAGACTTTAGCTATGATTTAGGAAAATATTCGGAACTCTTGCATGATGGAACATATTGGACCACCGGACTCCTGAACTACCGGACTAACGGAATGACACCATAAAGACATTGGACTGCATGTTTCAAGAGACATTTAGGCCACCAAAAAGATTACCAAAAAACACCGGAAAACACCAAACTACATGATCCCTAAGACTTTTAGGCCAACCAAAAACTACCGAAAGATCATCGGAATAATACCGAAAGACCACCAAAAACCCACCGAAACAATACCAAAAAATTTTGGCTGTCTTCAAGGCTTGATTTTTAACAGAAATGTCATGATATGTGTTAGTTTTCAAGTTTATCTTGGTAATGTTGTCATCATGTTGAAGGTACAAATGATTGCTTCCCCAATCCTATACTACTTCGAGTTGTCTCAGGAACGTTTTTCCTAGTATTATATCATAGGGGTTCAGCTCTTGGAATTCCACTAAACTAAGGTATGCTTAAAACTAATCCCATAGGTCTTGAGGTCCAGTTGGTCTAGTAACCATATTGGATGTTCCATGTGTCCATATGCTAACTAGAGTTTCAACTTAGTTGTTTTTAGTTTAGGTTTTCCCCATTTTTCCCAACCTCCTTTGTGAGGATTGCCACTCTCGCTCCACTTTCCAAGATATCTTGCACTTTATCTCCTTGGAATTCCAAAGTTAGGGTTGTGTTTCCTTCTTCACCTTCACATTATCCTCCTATTTTATCCAAGGGCACTTGCATTTGTTTGACTTTTTTTTCTTCAGAGTCATATTCTTCATTCCTTTTTTATGCTTCCACACACCACTTTCTAAAATTAGAGGAAGTTGTGATACACAACATCCCTTGCTTAGTTGGTTATTTTTTGTTAAATGACTAACCCCTTGCTTAGTTAGTCATTATTCTTCTCTGTAGCTAGCCATTGCTCGCTACCTCTTTGAGGAGTGAGCTAGTTTTCAACACCATTTTGTTTTGGTTGTAACTCCGTCCTAGATGAAGCAGCAACATGATCTGATACCAATTGTTGGAGTTAGACGTCTGCGGAAGCATGCAAAAAGCACAAGGAAAAAGAAGAAGCTTGGAGCACAACACATAAAACTAAATGTATTACTAGAGAATGTACAAAGATAAGTAGCCCATTAGGACAATAGGTGTATATACAAGCCGGGGGAAAAAAACCTCCTAAAGAGGGAAAAAAGTGCCCCGGCGGTCCTAGTGTGTTCACACACATCATTACCTAAATATATCAACAATCCCAAGTACCATTCTTGTGAATAGAATCCAATTCACTCTTCATGGCACACTCCCACTTGACAGGATCCTCTAATTACATAGCCTCTTTGTAACAAGAAGGCTCACCAGCATCTGTTAACATAATAAAATCTAAACCTAGAACATATCTATTAGGTGGATGTGAGACACATGCAAAGCGTCTCAATGGTAGATTGACCCCATCGAACATTCTCTTGAACAGGAACATGTGTAGATTGATCCCATCGAATTCTCTTGAACATCCCTATCTGCAGCAATTTTATGCATGCTAATTGGAGGACTAATATCCTCAAATACCACTCTTCTCACTTCAACCTCCTTAATCAATTGTTTATGCATCTTAGACTCATTGAAAATGACATCACTAATTCTGATCACTAACCATGTTTTAGGATCCCATAAGCGATATCCAAATTGTCCTTCTCAGCCATATCCAGGAAACCTTCATTTCTTTGAATTATGGTCCAACTTTTTTCTAAGATTCTTGGGTATATGAACATATGCTTCACACCCAAAAACTCGAAGATGATCATAGTATGGTGGCTTCCCTATCCATAACTCTTGTGCCACTTTCAGACCTTTGGCAGTATTAGGTGAAAGGTTAATCACATGAACTGCAATCAGTACTGCTTCTACCCAAAAGTCTTTTGAGAGGTTTGCATGATGCAACATAGAAACTACTCTATCGTGAATAGTTATATTCATCCTTTCAGCTACACCATTTTGTACTGGGGTATAAGGAGCTGTAAACTCTCTATGAATCTCTCTAGACTGACAGAAAAGGCTAAATTCATGTGAGTTATACTCAACCCCATTATCTGAACGTAAAGCCTTAAGGTTAGTTCCTTTTTTCGTCCCAACTGAAGCAAGCCATTTTCTAAAAGTAAGGAATACCTCATCATTCAATTTGATAGGATATACCCAAACTTTTCTAGTAGCATCATCTATGAAAGTGACAAAGTAAAGAGAACCACCTAAGGACCTAGTAGGCATAGGACCACACACATTTGTATGAACAAGATCTAAAGGCTGAATTGAATAGTCAATGTGTGTTCTATGCACATTTTTGGTTTGCTTTCCATATTGACAATGCTCACTAAATGAAAAATCAAAGAAACATAACACAGGTAAGTAGCCAAAATGAGATAGATTTTCCATTCCACTACAAGATATATGGCCCAAATGACCATGCCAAATTCAATCCATAGGCTATTTAGTAATAGCTAACAAGTGCTCTTCCTGTGATACAAATAAAGGACAAAGTGAGCCAACTTTTCTTCCTTTTGCAATAACCATATTGCCCTTTGATATACGAAAGGATGGAGCATAGAAGACCACCTTGTAACCAAGGTCATCAAGTTGATCAACTGACATCAACTTGCATGATAACTGAGGTACATGGCATACATTATGCATAGTAAATTTTGAACCATAAATTAACTGCACAACCACATCTCCAATCCACAATATAGCACCAAGTGTGGGAAAGAGCATCATCCATAAGAACCTCAGTTGACATAGTACTATCAAGTGTCAATACATCAACATCATCAGAAATACTGTTAATTTCTTCAATCTTCACAGTCGAAGTAGATGGTGCAACAAGTAACTGTTTAACATGCCCATCAATATTCTGTCCTTTATCTTTAGCATTCTTTAATGCATAAGTCTTTCTTCACGTGTTCTTCTTATGACAATAATGGCATTCGATATCCCTCTTCCTTGATTTACTTCTAGTTTTATTCCGTTGAACATTCTTTTCCTTGTTCTTGCTCCTGCCACGTTGCTGATTCTTTCCTTGGTAAGAATCATGAACATTATATGCATCTCCACTCTGAGTGCCAACCATAGATTTTCTATGAATCTCCTCACTCAAGGGTGCTCCACATATGTCATCATAGACAAGTTTACCACTAGGTGTACTATTGCTAGTAGCTATGCAAAACATATCCCATGATGATGTTTAAGATGCATAACAACAATACTGCTTTCATTTCGTTATCCATATCCATTTTTGAGCTTGTCACTAGGAAAATATAGCATCAAACTCATTTAGATGATCAACAACACTATTTGTGTCCTTCATGCAAAGTTCATATAATTTTCTCATCAGATACACTTTATTTGATGCCATCTCTTTTTCATATGTATTGCATAACTTCTTCCAAAGCTCCTCTACACTTTCACAATCTAATACTATAAAATAAAAAACAAATGGTAGACCTGCCCATTTCATCTAACTCATCCCAATCATCTTCATCCATGTCAGCAGGCTTCTTTGAAATTCCATTTATTGGCTTCCATTGCCTCCTTTGAATCACCACATCTTTAATCTGATTCTTCCATAGATCAAAGTTTGTGCCATCAAATTTTCAGATCTCAAAATGGTCTTTGCCTTGCAAGTTATAGCTCCTCCTTGGAACACTGGCACTAGATCCTGATCAACTAGATGTGCCTGAGACCTCTGATGCCATGATGGTAGAGAACTGAATAGAATGATAATGGAGCTAGAAGAGTGCAAACACCAACGAATAAGTGTATCAAGGAGTAAATCGACCATTGTATAGTTGACAAAACCAAAAGCTGGAAAAATTTTGCCAGAGTATCCTCTACAAAATGGGCATATGTCCAGTGTGAAAATATCATAACACTGTAAGTACTTGCATGTTTCCTTGCATAGTGAATCACTGACTCCACTGCATATAATTTGTCACCCAATAGAAGCCAACTAGGCTTATCGAGCACCTATGAAAAACTATCATACATCTCCTACTGTGAGGCTGGGTAAATCTTCCACCTACATCATCAAAGAGACCCAACATCTGGGTGTCGCCCAATTAAGAAAACCTCACCACGATGCTCTTTATCAAAACGTAAAAGGCTTTACACAAAAATTTAACTACGACCACATGGACCTATATAAGCGGTATCCACAAAAATGTACATGGTGTGTATGTGCTCAATATATGCACTAAAATGAAACTAAAAGGTTGAATGCATAGCCCAAAAACTAGCCAACAACACTTGCAAATGTCTGTCAACTCTAATGTTTTAGGCTCAAAAACTTGCATAAACTTGCAGCGGATTCTCCCACTAAAACTGAAAACCTTTCGAGAAACCTGTAGTTTTACGAGTGTGGCTGAAAACACAGCCCCAAAGGTTGACATTTATTGTTGGAGAAGTACAAAGAACACTCTTCTTGATGTTCTTGGACCTGTGTGAAGAGAACTATGTGCAAAAGTACTCCAAAATGGCTCCAAAAGACACCCCAAAATGCTTCAAAAATAGGCTTTGAAAGCAAAGAATGAAGAAGCTTTGAGGGACCAAAATATGTTCAAGGTAATGTTAACCTTAGTCTTTCCCCTTCTTTAGACACCACAAGAGTGTAACTTAGTGGCAAGAGATTGCCACGGTTAAGCGAACTCCAAGGGGAACAGTACTGGGATGGGTGACCTCCCGAGAAGTACTAGGAACCTCTATCTTCCTTGATCATTGAGGTCCTCCCTCGCTTAATCCTTGGAGAAAGCCTTAGGTGGGTGGGCAGGTGCTCGCTTTGCTCACACATAAGGAACAAATATTTTGCATCGTAATGCTCTGATACCAGTGAAGTAATTCAAGGTAATGCACCACAATGCGATCTCCTTCTCGAGAGCTCCACGATGATATCCTTGGAGTAGAAAATTGAGCTCCCAGGGTTGCACACGATAATCTGCACAGAGGCTACATAATACACAAAAAAAAACACAACACACAGGGAGCACAAACACATACTTCTTAGGTGTTACAAATGCGATCGAACTTACAGTCTGTGACTAACTAGGTCACTATTTGTTTTATTAAAGAACATATACAAAGAAGTGTCGGGTGGCCATTTGGACTTTCACATGGACACTAATGATAATAGTTGTCTAGTTCCAAAAACTCCTCCAAACCATCTCAACATAGGTCTCACTGTTCTAGTGAATACCTGTTATTTCCACAGAGGCGAATGCCCTAGTAACTTCCAATTCTTCTAAGGAATGGATCTTTGACAGTGGTGCGACATCACACATGTGTAAGGATCAGGATTCCTTTCAAGAAATTGAAGACCATACTAGAGAAGTTTACCTAGGCAACAACAAGAGCCTACCCATCAAAGGGAAAGTAAAAGTACAAATCACCAATGTCCAAGGGGAGTGCAAATCATTATCAAATGTTTTATTTGTTCCTAACTTGTGAATGAACCTACTATCTGTCAAGGCCATCACCGATCACAATAAACAAGTGTTATTTGATAACACTTCAATTAAGGTGATTGATCCTCACACCAAAGACATCATCGCACAAGGTATAGAGGACAAAGGGCTCTACAAACTCTCTTACTTTCTATCTAAGGAGTCTCTTTCCATTTTGTGGCATCAATGGTATGGCCACACTTCCTATTTAACAAGGATTTCATCCTCTTAGATAGTTAAAGGTTTTCCCAATATCGGGCAAATCAATGATGTATGCAAATCTTGCACCCAAGGCAAACAACATAGGGCTCCCATTCCCAAGGAGGCTTCCACAAGAGCTAGGAGCCCTTTAGCCCTCATCCACATGGACCTTTGTGGACCTATGAATGCCCCTTCTCTTAATGGTTCACTCTACTTCTTTCTTTTAGTAGATGACCATTCCCGATACATTTGGGTATATTTTTTGAGGCAAACACTTTCTCTAAGTTTTGATAATGGATCAACCAAGTTGAGAATGAGGCATCAAAGACAATCAAGACTATTGGATTCAATGGCACTGGTGAATTTATCAATCACGAATTTGACAATTTCTTAAAACAAAAGGGGATAAAAAGACAAGTTACTCAACCACACACTCCATCCCATAATGGAATAGCTGAGAGAAATATCCAAATGTGTGATGGAAATAGCAAGAACCATGCTTCATACCAAAGATTTACCCTACAAGTTGCGGGCAGAAGCAGTGCATACTGCTGTGCACATACTCAATTGAGGCTTCACTAGTGCATTGGCACAACAAGACCCCCTTTGAGACTTACTATGGAAGAAAGCCTAATGTCGGTTACTTTCAAGTATTTGGAAGTGAAGCATTTGTCCATGTACCAAAAGAAGATCGCAACCAAGCTACAGTCCAAGTCCAAGAAGCATATATTCATCGGCTATGATGAACAATCAAAAGCATATAGACTATACGATCTTGGGAGCCACTCCATCACAATTTCAAATGATGTAATCTTTAATGAAGCTTCAAGATACTCAACCAAAGATCCAAATAAAAGTCTCAGTCCACCCATCTACACTTCAGAGGGCGATATAGTATTTTCAAAGCACACGTCAAAGGCCAATACTTCACATCAACCAGAAAGATCACAAGGCTCATTGAAAAGCAACAACGAGAACAAAGTCATTACGTAAACTATGCATTGATGCATTAGATCCAACAAATTCCAGAGCCTTCTAACTACAAAGAAATTGAAGGCCAACTTGAGTGGGAAGAAGCTATGCAAGTGGAAATGGTTGCAATCGAGAAGAAGAAGACTTGGACCCTTGTTCCTAAGCCCACAAATCATCGTCATAGGACTTAAGTGGCTCTATAAAGTTAAGTACAAATCAGATGGCACATTAGAAAAGTACAAAGCAAGACTAGTAGCCAAAGGATATAAGCAATAGCATGGTGAAGAAACATTTGCCCCTACTGCAAGGTTTACCACCATAAGGATCAATCTAGCACTAAGTGCACATTTCAAGTGGCCCATCTACCAACTGGACATCAAAAGTGCTTTCTTCAATGGAGATCTTCAAGAAGAAGTATATGTTGACCAACCGGAAGGTTTCAAGATTAAAGGAAAGGAAGATCAAGTCTACAAGCTTCACAAAGCACTTTACGGACTTAAGCAAGCTCCCAGGGCCTAGTATGAAAAGATTCACAAGTTGTTTGAAGATAAAAGATTTCAAAGAAGTAGTGCCGATGCAAACTTATACATCTATAAGAACAAGTCCTTATCCTCTATGTAGATGACTTGATCTTGACATGCTCAGATGAAGAATGCATACAATTCATCATCACCCAGCTTCACCTTGAGTACTCTGTGACATATCTTGGACTGCTTCACTACTTCTTGGGTATGAAAGTTTGGCAAACAAAAGAAGTCATATTCCTATCACAGAAGAAGTACTACTCTAATCTTCTTTCTAGATATAACATGGAACAATTTTGCTCAGTATCTAAACCACTTGATCCAAACATCAAGCTCACACTAGAGGATTCATCATCACTTGTGGATGTGCATACTTATCGACAGCTTGTTGGCTCATTACTCTACCTTGCCAACACTAGACTAGATATTACCTATGCAGTCGGTATACTCAATCAGTTTGCACATCAGCCTTGACAGAAACATTGGGATGCTGCTCAAAGACTACTTCACTACCTTGCTCTCACCTGACATCATGGTCTTTGGTACAGAGGGGGATCGAACTTGCTAGATATTCAGATTCAGATTGGGCTAGTGATCCTAATTCTCGACAGTCCACTTTTGGGTACATATTCTTGCTTGACTCAGGACCTATCTCTTACGAAAGTAAGAAGCAGCCTACAATTGCACTATCATCCACCAAGGTCGAGTATCGAGCATCCATCTTTGCAGCATGTGAGGCCATCTGGCTTCAATGTTTATTATCTGACATTGGTGTTTTGCAAGTTACTCCGACATGCATTTTGCATGGACAACCAATCAGCCTTGGCCATCACCAAGAACCAAATGTTTCATGCTCAAATGAAGCATATCAAGATCCAGTACCATTTCATCCGCAAGAATCTTGTGTCTCAAGAGATTACTCTGGGGCAGTGTACCTCTTAGGAGAACATGACAGACATGTTCACGAAGGATCTACTCCCAATTCTGCTCCAGTGCTTGTTGTGGGATTGAAGTCTATTCCCCATTTAGCAAAAGCTCTTGCAGTAATCATTAGTCTCAAAGGCATGTTCTCTCATCGTATTGGATACTTAGTTCGTTGATATGCATCACAGCTTTGCACATATGTTTTTGCATCCATATGTAGTGTTTTCCACCATAAACATGCAAAGAGAATCATTTTAATAGTCTTGTTGGCTAAAAATTACCTCCCATTGCTCCTGCATGTGCCATTTCTAATATGGGAAGGTATTCTCCTTCATGTGTACACAATCATAGTTGATTGTCCTTTCCCTGCTTGAACCGTTGCTTTCCTAGAATTACATAGTATTCACTTTGTTCTACCAAAGCTCTTTTTCTCACTAGGCTCTCTCCTTCTGGATATGTTTATGTTTCAAAAAGTCTACTCTACATAGGCTTACTAATGGCTTACTCCACATAGGTGCTATATTTGAGTAGCATATAGATGAATGTTCGTCTAGTGTAGACATTTGACACATATGAAAATTTGTTACAAATTCATGTATAAACTTTTGCATGCTTGGCCAATATGCTTCTAGTCGTTTTAATTCTTGAGTTGTTCCACTTATACCTTTATGTAGGTTTTCATATGTGCTTGCATTCCTCCTTAGAGGTGTACTAGATTCTTCTTTGAAGAGCCACTCATGCATCTAGTAATCCTTGTTTATTTCTTAAATGAGCACTTCACACTTGTACTTTTGAAATGAATTCTTTGAGTTCTTCTCTTACATGTTTACTCACATGTCCAAGGTGGCACGTATCTTTTATAGGTGACATTGTCATACAAATTTTTTTTAAAGGGGGGCTTCCATATGGAGAATAAAAAGTGATCCCATACGTACTCTTTTAACCTAGCTAGAGGGAGTTCACGTGATCTTGAAAATTAATCCAACTGAAGTGACACTTGGGGTATTTACATTAGCTTTTGGATTTCCTCAATAGGAGTGGCACTATCCTATTATAGGCAACAATGAGATCAATTAGTCACAGTGGTTAGATTGTGTCTCACTTGAAAACTTTAAGAATGAGAAGCTATTATATCTATCTTTGGTAATGGACTTTGACTAGAAGGAAGATCTAATTATTAGCACCAAAGAGATTTGGATTTGGTTGATGACTTTTCAACTTAGAGTTGGAAGAGATAGAGATAAATTGGACTCATCGAAGTATAATCCTCTTATTTGTTGTCAATTCACTAGGATGATGACCTAGCATAATTTAGGAACATTGATACTAATGGATGATCTCAATGTCACAAAAGGAATAATTTTGCATTCCTACGAAAAACTAAGGGGGAGAGAAAAAAGTAGTCTTTTTAATACAAATTTAATGGAAACTCTTCCAATAGTGCTTAGTCCATGTATAATGGGATGTAGATATTTCATTTATTACCATCACTTTTTATATATATATGAGTTGAGATGTTGGATTTGCATGAGACACAAGGATAGTTTAGAAAAAAAACCATTGCCTTTGAGTACATTCAAGGTTAGGAATACCTAAAGTGTCATTACAGAAAGTCTATCATTATGTGAGTTTGTTCTATTTCATATGGTTTATTCTCTCCATAGTATTCCATGCTTGTCTTACATGTTATTAATCCACCAGGGATACATCATATTTTATGGATTGAGGTAACTTAGATGATATTCATTTTATGGGACATACTAAACAATTATGAGATGTTTTTTCAGTCTTTTTTTTCCTTCCCAAGTCACTTCTTAAAGGAAGGATACTAGAAAACGACACATACAAATGACTATGTACATAGTACATAAGGGCCATTGGGAAGGACAACTAGAGATACTTTCCCATATGCCATCCAATAGCATTTTGAGAACAAATTGGAAATGAACGGAAGTACATGTCATAAAGTAAGGTTCTAGACCTCAGGGGCTAGATGAAAGGATAAGATGCCTTCCATTTATAGCCAGACTTTACATTAGCAAAGTGTTTGGGAGAGGTTGGGAGGATGTGTATACTCACCATTTTTAGGAGACTATAAAGCAAGGTGCAAAAGTGGCCTCTATCATCAATATGAGTTTTTTGCTTTTATGGAGCTTCTCTTGTGGGGGATTTCTTCTCTAAATCTTCATCTTCATAAAATTAGGAGTGTTTTTTGTGTACTTATAGGAGTTTCAAGAGGACTAGAAATAGGAAATGCACTAGAACTAGAACCTAGAACATCCTCAACACCACCTGCATTAGCTACATTTTGAACATCTATAGTTGTAAGATGGCATATGTCAACGTCTTGCACAATATTCTACGATCACTTTACAACCAATACATGGTGCATCATCTATGCCCATAATGGATAGTTGGAACCATCTAACTTATCCTCAAGAACCAACATGCAAAATAGATCATTGTTCTCAACCATGGCTAGTGATTATACCCTGATGCAGATAATTGATTGTATCTTGAAAAGGTTGATAAGAATTACCCTATGGAGCTTTGCTAAGCCTATAATAGAATTTGGGGTGCTTACATTAGTGAAAAACATTTGACACACGAGGATGAATTTACTTGTATAGTCATTGTAATCATGTGTTTAGAGGCCAAATCAAGCGCAAGTAAAATCTTGAGTTGCACAAAAGACCACATTGTTTTATAGTATTATCAACTTGCGAATGATCACCAAGATTTTTAGCAATCCAAGAAAGTGACTAGGGGTGTGTCGACAATGCATCTAAAGAAATAATGCCATGCTTTGGTACCAATAGTTGGATTTTTGGGAGTGAGAACACACATAAACAACATGACGAAGAGGATGAAGCTTACGAGAAGAGCTCAAAAATGTTTTATTGAGTGTGGAATTGTTGCAAAGCAAAGAAGAGCAAAGAGGCAGAGAAAAAGAAGGTCCCCAAAATTTTTCCAATTTGGACACATTATTTTTGTATTATAACCATTTTGTAATATATATTCCGATGTAAATGCACTAGAGGAGTCCTCTAGATGCATACCTGTAAAGATTTCTCTCAAATACCCTTGTACATTCGTAGAAAATTAGTCTTTTAGTCAATAAAGTACCGGTCCCTTGTGTGAAAGGACCATTTTTAGGGCACATGTATATATGTCAGTTGGTGACTCTTTGTAGGGACTTTTTTGCCATTGTGAGAATCAAGAGCACAGAATTTCGAATTTGTGTCTTCTTCTCTCTGTATCTTCTTCCTTGTGAGCTTGCATGCATGTGTGATGCTTGGAAAGAGTGCTTAGAAGTGTTGTCTATCCATGAAATTGCTTGTTTGCAGTAGGTAAGGTGTGTGTGAAGTGTAGGAGGTACTGAAGTGTAGGAAGATCATTCCCGCAACTCAGTATTTTGCTCATAACTTGGCACAGAAGTGTCAGAATCCACGACCATTGGATGCGTCTTCTCGAGAGCTTTGAAATGAACCCGCTATTCACTATATTCGGAGTTCAAAGCTAAGAGAAAAACTTGATTTATTGTTGACTGTTGTTCCAAGTGTCACGACACCATAACTGACCTTGAAAACTTGATTGTGATGGATTTATACTTATTTGTACTTTGTGAAACCTCATTTGCATTGACCATCATTTGAATGCATGTCTTCATACACTCGGCTAGGTTTTGATACTCCTTGGATTGATAATTAAAGCATGAGTCCCCACTATATGCACTTGAGGGGGATTGAGGTATAGTCTCTTTCTCTACAAGTTCCTAAGTCGGTACTTAGGTACACACGTTTTTGGCGCCGTTGTCGGGGAATGTCGAATCAAATCGAGGGATTTGTGTGATGGTGAACAGCTCAAAGCATTGACGTGAGTAGAGGAGTTGTGAAATTCTCTTCTTTGGTAAGTCACTCTCACCCGCACTTACTACTTCTCGCCCTTGGAGTGTGTGTAGTGAGTTGATTGTTTAGGAAAGTGAGTAGAGATGCGAGTTAGAGTAGGAAGGAGGAAGTAGGTGGGTAGGCTAGGAAGATAAGGTAGTTTTTCAATTAGTTCTTTCAGCTTTTTGAGTCAAGCATTTCCCAAAAGGATAAAAATAAAAAAAATTTCAAACTTTTCACTTCATTTCTACAAGTGCAAGTATCAAGAGTGCTAGAGATTGAATATCGCAAGTAGAGATCAGAGAGTTTGGTCCACGCGGAGCAAGTGAGGTGTAGAAGAACTGGAGATTAAGCTTCCAAGGTGAGCACATTAAAACTCTACTTCCTACAACCTTTGAAGTCAAGTAACACGAGAAAACGACCTGCGACGAGTGTCGTGAAGGGTTCTACAGGGGCTAGGAGAGTTTTTCTTTGATTCAGGTATTTGAAGGAGGGGAGACAAGTTCTAGGAATACAGACATTAAGTTGAAACTCAAAATTACTTGTTAAAATTTGGAAAAATGTCGTGTCGTGTTCTCCTGTGGTTGAGTATCGCCACATCTAGATGTCGTGATCTCCTGTGGTTGAGTGTCACAATACCTAGCCACGTCCAATATCGGGTATCGTGAAGTTTTGCTCGTGACACCTGACGAGTGTCGAGTGTCATGGACTTGGCTTCACGACATCTGATGAATATCGGGTATCATGAAGTTTTGCTCGCGACACCTGACGAGTGTCGAGTGTCGTGGACTTGGCTTCGTGACATCTGACAAATATCGGGTATCATGAAGTTTTGCTCACGACACCTAACGAGTGTCGAGTGTCGTGGACTTGGCTTCACGACATCTGATGAATATCGGGTATTGTGAAGTTTTGCTCGCGACACTTGAAGAGTGTTGAGTGTCGTGGACTTGGCTTTGCGACATCTAATGAATATCGGGTATCGTGGGCTTAGCCTGACGACATCTATGGGACATCGAGTGTGGTGGACTCACTTCTGTGTTAAGTGTGGAGTATCATGGACTTTGCTTCGCGATATATGACAGATATCGAATATCGTGGAACTCTTCTAAGTGATGAATGTCGAGTGTCGTGGAGTTCTGAGAACGATACTTATCCTATGTTGAGTGTCATGAATTTAGCCAATGTCAGGTGTCATGCACGGAAATCCTTAGATATTTCAGTGGGAAAAATTTCAACTCAATAATGTAATTCTTACAACTCTGAAATTTAGCAAGGAGCATTGGCA
Organism: Ceratopteris richardii; assembly: GCA_020310875.1. Lineage (NCBI taxonomy): Eukaryota > Viridiplantae > Streptophyta > Polypodiopsida > Polypodiales > Pteridaceae > Ceratopteris > Ceratopteris richardii. Next base: position 176,689,103 of record CM035422.1, on the reverse strand, counting down.
GCTGAAAAATATCCAAACTCAAGTAGGGCTCTTAAGTGAATGAACCTAAGATCTGGAAGAACCCAAGGGAGCCGAAGAAGTGTAATCTCTTCTGTGGGAAGTGTAGCTGAACCAAGTATTCACTCACATTACTCTGAAACCTAGAGTGAGTCTGAGGAGGAAACCCTCACGGCCTCAGAAGACATGCAGAATTCTATACCAATAGTTGGCATGATGTCAATTATTGAGGGTGAATATCGAACATCCTTAGAATATGTGAGCACCAATCAACATGGTTTACCCATCTACCTAGATGGGCTAAACAGATCAGTGGCTAGACTGAAGAAAGCTTCAGATGCTTACATAGTACCTAGGCCAGCTGTTAAGTATGCAGGAGGATTCTACATGGATAAAAGAGAGATCCTGTATGTAGTTACAGAGCATCCTGAAGACATCAACGAGCAAAGAGAAGAACGCAATACCCACAACCCTAATGGAGAGGGACATGAAGAATAGGTGTCTACCCCTAGAGGGAAGTCCATTGTCATTAGGGTTTGGAGAGGAGACCTAATTCCCCAAGATGATTCCATGATGGATGTTTATTTAATCAACGGGATGGAGCATCTACTTAGAACACATTCTTCATTGTGGGAAGAAGCCACCAACCCAGCCACCATCTATGAATTGCAAGATCCTGAAAACCCCACTCATATTACATACTTGGACAAGAATCAAAGAAGGTATTGGCCCTTAATGGAATTAGAAAGAGCAAGGTTGAAATATTAGAACATCCTAGTGTTCCCACCTAGGGATCAAGCCACAACTTCGCAAAACCCCCACGGAACCTATCAGGATAATTCTTATCAGCATTCAGGACAGACACAACAAACGAACATTGCAGTTAGACCCCATGTGCAATTTGCTACACCTGGCAATAATCCTAACTACCGACCACCTACACATGTAGAACCGAGGAATAGAATTCTTGTCCATGAGAGACCACCTACAGGAAGAGCGCCAAGTATACCAATAGGACGACCATTCTTCCCTGTAATGCCTAGACCACCTGAACCTAGAAGAAGATTGAGGCCGATTCTGGTAGCCAAGTGCATGAGAAGTCACTATGATAGCCAAGTGCATGAGAAGTCACTATGATAGCCAAGTGCATGAGAAGTCACTATGATGGCTCTAGTGAACCATACAACCACATAGCTAAATTCAAGCAAGTAATAAGAGCTGAACAAGTGGAAGACTTCTTGATCCAATATGAATCCTTTGGCCTAACCATTACAGACACGGCCTTAGCTTGGTTCCAACCCTTAGACCCTAATAACTTCCAAAACATGGAACAAGTCTATCAAGAATTGATTGAAGAATTTACCAAGTTCGGAATTTAAACAACTCATCCTCATTAATCCATAGTTTTAAACATGCTCCTATGGAATCGATGAGATTGGAAGCAAGAAGATTCAAGCAATATGTGGATAGATGCTTGGTTGAAGAAAGACCCACTCAAAACAAAATGGTGTCACTGTTTTTGGAAGGATTAGTGAATGGATCATTGAGATCATTAGTATATGTGAAAAGAATCCACAATTTGCAAGAGTGTATGAAAGAGTGTATTGACCTAGAGGACAATCTAGCAGAAGATTTGAAGATACCTCAAGGTAGTGTGAAAAGTGAGGATACCGTCAGCAGCACGTCAAATCCCAGGAACAATGTAGAAGAAATAGCCAATCTAGTGGCAAAAAAGCTGAACGTTCAAGGGCAAAGGAACTACCCAAACAATCCTATGAGAGTACCCATGCTTAGAAGATGTGTGCACTATGGAGGTGATCATCCTTCTCACTTGTGCAATAGGGGAGCAGTTCCACCACCTGCTTATGCTTACAATAGACCAGCCTCGGGCCCTATGCATTATTGTAGCATAGAACAAAGGTACACAAACCACAGCATAGAGAACTGTCCTTCCAATCGGAAATCAAGACCAATACAACCACCCATGAGGCCTTATGAATACCCTCAGAGAGATCAAGGAGGAGAAGCCTTTAGATATCCCACATATCAGCAACAGGCACCAACACCGCGACCTTATGCTTACCAAGGGTACACTCAACCACAACCCATGTTAGGACAACAACCACCACACCCTCATAATGTTGTCCCAATAAAAATGGCTCAACCTGAAGAGAACCCAGAGAGAGCAATAGTCCCAGCCACGCCATTGGCTAGTAACGAGGCTTACGACCCATCTTATGACCATAGTCAAGGAAATTATTCCGCATATGAGGGCACTATAGTTGAATATGGACAATCTTACAAGCCATATGCTTATGGTATGGAAGGATCAGATAGCTCTTACAGATATGAGTAGGACTATGTGTCATTAATGTACACAGCTCCCAGAGCACCCGTACCCTCCCGACCAATGAATAGACCACTTGCACCTAGAGGACCATGTTATAGATGCGGAGGAGATCATTTTATCAGAGAATGTACGTTACCCAACCCACCACCACCGCAGCGAATTTGGGAAGGATATTGTAGTGATTGTGGTAAAGAACATCTTTTTAGAGATTGCCCCAAGAACCCCAACAAAGTTCACTCAAATGTGCAGATCAATGTGATAGAAGTGATAGAGTCATCGGGGAGTGATAAGGAGTACACGGTGCCACTAAAATCAATAACAAGAGCTAAGGTGAGAGAGACCTCAGATGAAAAGATTAGTGAACAAAATCTAATCACTCAGAACCCTAAACTTTTGAAATCAAGCCCTAAAGTAGCTTCAGTTAAATAAGAGAATTTGGTTTTCTTAGCAAGAGAAGTTGCTTCACAATTACTAGGAGTTTATAGTAACTACTACTTGAGTAGAAATGTCTTCATGATTATGGTTACTCGATAGAGGGTTCAGATTCATTTTAACTACAAAACAAAGCTAAAGAGAAGCAAAAAGCTTCTAAGATAATGCTCGTCCACAGCTTGACTTGAATTGGAGTGTCTCCAACTTCAAGCTTCAGTCTCTTCAATCATTTGGATAATCTAAGATTTAAAAAACACATTAAAAAAACATTAGTATAGTATTTTACAATAAAATTACGCACATTTTACTTATATATTTTTTTATATTTTTTCCTTTTATTTACTTATATGCTTTTATGTATCATCTTATTTATTATTTTCTAAAATGCTAATTTATTTATTTATGTACTCTTTTTTTACTCTCTTTCTCTGGTCCCTCTCTCTCTCTAGTTTCCCTTTTCTCTTTTCTAGCATTTCTATCTTCCATGTGAACTAAATCTGAAGTAAAAATAAAGCAAAAGTTAAAAATAAAATAAACTAAAACAAAATATTTATTGTTTCTTTGCGAACTATAGTAATCATTTTTATATAGATTTCTCTCTCTCTCTCTCTCTCCCCTGTTCTCTCTCTCTCTCTATCTCTGTCTCTCGTGTTCTCCCTCTCTCTTGTTCCCCTCTCTCTGCATCCCGTGCTCTCTCGTTCTCTCTCTCTCTCTCTCTCTCCAATCTTTCTTTGAACACCTCTCTCTCTTTCTCTCTCTCTCTTCCTTCTCTGCATCCCGCACTCTCTCTCTCCTACACTCTTTCTCTCTCTGTCTCTCTCTTCATCCTCTATAGTAGTGCAGTAGAGGTCGAGAGGGAGATGAGAGAGATGACCTTCTCTCTCTCTCTCCGCACACACGAATATGCACCTGAAATGAAAGCAGCACATTAAATAAAACAAAAAAACACACACATAGGTACACACAAACAGACGTGCGCACACACACACCCCATGCATGTACATAGTTAGACACATGTCAACACACACATGCACTCATACAATCACATACATACACACAACTCAAACACTTAACTGAAACTACACACACTCGCATGCGCACTCACGCATTAACTAACATTCACACATTAACTAACGCAAGAACATGTGCACATATGGAACTCGTGCAGGCTTTCATTTTTTACTTTTTTATTTTGATTTAATTTATTTTAGTTTTTATATTGGTCTTATCTTGTTTTTTATTTTTCTTCACTTTTTAAATTATATAGTTAAAAACTACACACACACACACACACATATATATATATATATATATATATATAACCATAAATGCAACACATATATAGATACTCTATAGAGTCGCATATTCACATACATATAGGCACATACATAGATTCAAACATTAATGGATACACATGCTCACACAAAGACACAACATACATAGGTACATACACCCATAAACATATATATAGGCATACATACACATCACATTCCATTCACATGCATATGAACTCACAAACACATTCATACTCACATAAGAACTCCCCATACACATAGGTACCATCATACTCATGCACAAGGACACTTAGACACACATAGATACTTAAATCACTCTGACACACACATATATGTGTGTGTGTGTATGTATGTATGTATGTATGTATGTATGTATGTATATATGTATGTATGTATGTATGTATGTATGTATGTATGCATGCATGTATCATACATACACATCACTTACATAAACACATGAACACATTAACATAAGCACATAGATACATATATACTCACATGGGCACATGGATATACATACACAAGCACACATATGCACTTAAAACACATAAATACATGAGCACAAACATACACACAACACAATTTTACTAACTCCCTTTTTGTTGCATCCATGTAGGTACAAATAGATCAACATCAATAAGTTAATGAGAGAGGCTAGACATCATGACCAACATCAGAGATAATAAATATATCAATTGTAGGAAAAATATTAAATTTCAATTTTTGATCCGGAGTGATGAAATCTTCTCTACATCATCCTTGCATGGTTTCAACCATTAAACTGAGAAACTATAGTGAGATAGCTCAACTACTAGAAGCCTTTATCACTAAGTTCTTAAAAAGTGGAATAGAACATACTACTTCATTCTTAATTTAGAGTTTCAAACAGACCCATCAAGAAACAATGAGGTAAGTAGGACAAAGGTTCCAGCAATACATTGGGAGATGTCCCATCCTAGAGTTACCTAGTCAAGATAAACATGTCCTTGTTCTTACATGGACCTTTGAGTGGAAAGATTAGGTCATACACTTGAAAGAGTTGAATGCCCTAGATCAGTGTGTTAGGATATGCATCCACATTGAGGACAACCTAGAAGATGAACTAGAGCTTTTGAAACTCTATAAAAGGTCAAATTATTTAGCTAGTGTCATTTCTAAGTCTTCTTCATAGTTGGAGGAGACTGCAGAATTGGTAGGTCAAAAATTGGGAGGAAACATTCAAAACAAGCATGCCCAAAAAGTAATCACAATGAAGTGTTGTTATACTTATGGAGCAAATCACATGGCAAACACTTATCCTATACAAACATCAACTATGTCTCGCCTAGGATCTTATTATTGCACTATAGAAAGGAAGTATACCAATCACCTAGTCTAGGATTTCCCCTACAAAAAGTAGACAATTAGACAAACCTGCCAACATCCATATAGGTATCAAAGTAATACCAACAACAACATCAAAAACTCTATATACCTCAATAGAATTGCCCGCAACCTTACCAATCCCAACAAAGACCTCAATTGGTCTTAGATTAGCAATGACCCACTCATGTGAATGTAGGCTTAGCCAAGTATGCAATAGTAGAAGAAAAATCAAGATAGAGCCTTAGTGCCCATATCAGCATTGATCATAGCTAATGGTCCCAACGATAACAACTTTGACTCTTTACATTGTGATAGAGTACCCACTCATTGTAACAAGTCACCAAAGCATCCAGATACCTATCAATATGAAGGCCCTCCACTAGAACCTAATTTGGAGCTTGAGTATGCAAATCTCATGTATGCTAATCTAAACCTTAGATCCCAAATGAGACAAGTTAGGCCACAAGTTCCTAGAGAACCATGCTTTAGATGCCAAGGAGACCATTTTGTGTATGAGTGTCCACATCACCCTCTCCTAGGACAATCTCAATCCATTATGATTCAAGGATTTTGCTCAGATTGTGGCAAAGAACATCTCTTTCACAATTGACCTAAGAATCTAGCTAATGCATTGAGAGTAGCCCTAGTCAATGTGTTCGGCATAGTGCAAAGATTTAATAGAGGCTTAGTAGAGATTACCCAATTTAGGTAATTGCCCGAGCAGAAGCTTTAAAGCAACCCAAATCCCTAGAACAAGAGAGAAAGCAAATTCAAGTGACTTAGACGAACCTAGTAAAAGGAAGGAGAGAGCTTGGAACGAAACTAGAGACAAGGTAAAAAGAAAATGGTCAAAAAATCTAGTTGGGAGAAGGAAGTCTCAAGGAAATGAAAGAAAAAAATCTTAGAACTCGCATATCAAACTCACTCATACCTAAACCCACCCCCATTCCATCTCCTCATCCATTCCTTTAATACCAAAGATAGGCTCAGTTTTCTCAAATCCTACCTCAAAAAACTTGGACAATGATGTTCAATGCATATCAAGCTCAGCTTCAAGTAGGGCCACAACTTAGGTAAAAGTTACTAAAGAGTTGATTTCGACATTGAGAGAACCAAAATATGTGTCAAATAGTGGAACTAGCTCATGCTATATTCCAGGCCAGTCAACTCTTCAATCACTCAAATTTTGTGAAGCCAGAGCTTTGTTTTCAAGGACTATTAGATGATTACACCTATTGTCAAGTAAGCTAAAGTCTTCAACTCCACAAAAGGCTCATTTCATTTGAAGTGAGAGAGGAGATTTCTATGAGAGAGAAGCTTATGTTCCCACCTCAATAGAGTGTGGAATACCTCCCTCCATCACCAAGTACTCTGAAGAGTTCTTGCAATAAATCTAGGAAGAAAATTGGGCCACAGAACAAGAGAACCCCCGACCCATTGAGGACATAAATGGCTTGCATGATCAATTCCCCCAAGACATCACATCTCTATGTGGAGATCAAATAGACCTCAACTAGAGGAAGGTTTCTATTTTGAATCCAATTCGTTATAGGAGTTACCACATTTCACATGACCATGGGAATCTAGATCACTCCAAATGAGAGCTCCTACAACATTAGTGAGAAACGAAGATTCTAGCATACCCAAAAACATTGAGGAAATGAAGAACACTAAAGTGAAGTGTCATTTCACTTTATAGGAACTCCTTAAGATTAAGCCCGAGCTATGGAAACATGTGGCTAATCAAGGTCCGAAACTTGACTCTACCCAATCAAAAGTAGGATCCAAAAGAAAAATACTGGAGATCCCCATCGATAAGGTAGGAGACATGAGTAAGGGCAAAGAAGATAATACCTATCTTCCCATAACCTATAGGGGTTACACTGCTAAGGCAATCTTAGATTCAAGCATGGGTATTCCCATCACCACCACATCCTTATGGATACAATGGGGCAAATGAGTCTTACAACCTACAAGAATGAAGCTTCATACAGTCAATGGTCATATTGACCATCAATCATGATTGCTCGAAGGGATCACTTGTGGTGTGGAGTTTGAACATCATTTTCCATATCTGATTTTGGAAAAGCCAACCAATATGAGATGATATTAGGAAGAAATTTTTTACGCCAACTACAAATAGTGCAAGATTAGGGTACCAATTCTTTGTACTTGTAGCATCTAGGGTCAATGACTAAAGTCAACTTGAAAGACCACACACATAGAGATGTCCCACCCATATAGTGGACTCCCATCCATAAGATGCATGCGGACTCATCATTTGTACACTTTGTGACGTCTTTGGGTCCATCATGGATCCATGAAGATACTCACCTATGGATGTGTAAAGTAGCTAAATCAGAAAAATGACTAGGAGCCAATGAACCAAGAACTTTTAAGAACATGAGATCTGTAGAAGACCTAGCCTATGCATAGATGGTATTTCCATATGAGAAATTTGAGCCTCATGGTTGGGCAAAAATACTTGCAACTATGGACATAGTATTCAATGAAGAACAATGGACTCCCCTTTGTGATGAAGATGGCTATGATATATTGTTGTTTATGTGTGAACTGATAAAGTGAACAATGGACTCCCCTTTGTGATGAAGATGGCTATGATATATTGTTGTTCATGTGTGAACCGATAAAGTGAACAATGGACTCCCCTTTGTGATGAAGATGGCTATGATATATTGTTGTTTATGTGTGAACTGATAAAGGATGGAGAATCCATAATGATGGACACTTTTTGTGAATTTGAAGAGGAATATTTGTATTCAATGGGAATGAATAGCGGTTCATTTTGAAGTTCTCGAGAAGACGCATCCTATGGTGGTCTTTTCACTCGTTTCTGACACTTCTGTGAATCTAGAGGAAGACACCCTCAAGAGTGAGAAACCCACAACCCCCAAAGTAAGAAAAGAAAAGTAAGAGACCCTCTCAAGAATAGGATTCATCATTTGAGGTACTTAAAAATTCAAGAACTATAAGGTCGAGGATAGAAAAATACTAGTGCAGATGACTAAGAGAGAAGCCTTGAAAGAAGAAGCCTACCATACCAAGGAATCAACAAAAAGAGTAGTAATAACAATTGAGGATCAAGAGAAAATATGTACTTACATAGGAGACGATTTAAGTCCAAAAGAGTAGTTGGAGTTAATCACTCTACTGCGAGAATATACAGACGTATTCTCTTGAACATATAAGGATTTAAAAGGAGTAGAACCCAATATTTTCCATAGGATGCCCATGATGCCTAATTATGCCACTAAGATAAAAGAAGAAATTGATAGGTTGAAAGAATTTGGATTCATCTATGAGATTGATCATAAGGAATGTGTACCTTCCATTGTCATTTTTCCCAAGAAAAATGGAAAATTATGTGTGTGTATTAACTTGAAGAAAGTTAATGCAGCCATAATTAGATATAGTTATCCACTTCCTATTACTGAGCATTTGTTAGAACGAGTTGCGAGCAAGGAAGTTTAGATTTTGCTTGATGGATTTCAGGCTATAATCAAGTAGACATAGCCCCAAAAGACTAATATAAGACAACTTTTGTCACAAATGGGGTATCTATGCTTTTTGTGTGATGTCATTTGGGCTCACCAATGGCCCTGCAACTTTTCAAAGGTTGATGTTTCATGTGCTTAAGGAATTTATGTGCAAGACTTTAGAATTCTACATGGAAGATATATGTGCACATTCCCACATAAGAAAGGATCGCATCCAAGAGCTTAGATAGATATTCCACAAATATAGAGAATATAGAGTGTGCTTAAACCTTAAAAAATGTATATTCATGGTGCAACATGGTAAGATTTTAGGTAATCTTGTTTCAAGAAATGGTATATCGATAGATGAAAACAAGGTTAGAGCAAATGCAGAATTACCTAGACCCAAGAACATGAAAGAGGTACAAGCCTTCATGGCCCACTATGGCTACTAAAAAAGATTTATAGACATGTATGCTATTATAACCCAACCTATTTACAATGGGAACTAGTAGAACTCATAAAGTAGACATGAATCAATCACAAAAATATTAGTTACTTGTAGGAAGTGCTTACAAGTAGGACCATCAAGGTATTTTATCTCATTTTGTTGATGACAAAGAGCACAAAATCTTGTTACAATAGGCACATGTAGGAGTGTTAAGACATCATTACTCTAAGTACTAAATCTTTCGAAATCTAAGATGCTATGTATATTTATAATGGAGTCATAAGTATACATATTGGTTAAAAAATGCTCTATTTGCATTGGTAGACCTCTAGTAGAGCATGCAACCCTCTACCATATCTCTTTGGTATCGCAATAGAGCACTGCATTGGTTAAATTCTTGAAATCAAGAATGTTCTCCTAGGGTGTAACCTTAGTAAGAAAACATAACTTAGAGGAAGAATCTCAAGAGTATGCCTTGATTGGAGATAATACTTATAAACGATTAGAGATGATTATTTGTGGTTAGGTGTACATGAGAGTGATTACTTGAAGATCTTTGAAACTACACATAATAGTGTTGCAAATAGAAATTTTGGACCTGATCGCATTGTTTAGACCATCTTATTATCAGGTTTTTGGTGGCCTACCCTCCATAAGGATGCTCATATCTATGTGAAACAATGTGACACTTGCTAGGTAGCACAATACCCTATCATAAGAGAAATGCCTCTATGACGGATCATATGAGGACATGCTTTGTCCAAGTGGGGAATAATTTTTATAGGACCCATCAATCCTCCTACAAGAATTTCACACATAGAATATATCATTGTCTCCACTGATTACTTAACCAAATGGTTAGAATCTATGTGCAAGAATGAGGCTTAGAGGATTACCGTAAGAAGTTCACACATGGAATATATTATTATCACCATCGATGACTTAACCAAATGGCTAGAAGTAAGAGTTACATGCAAGAATGATGCTCAACTGGCTACTAAATTCCTATTTGAGAATGTATTCATGGGATATGGTCTAAGAAAAGACTTGAATGATGTGTGTGTAACTCTCCTCCCATCCATATATACCCTCTTATATTCTAAACATAGCAATGATCAAGAACGGTCTAGCACTGTCATGTGGCCATCATGCAACACTCATCCCCATTACTATTGAATACCTTAGAGTATCCCCCAAGCTTGGGACCTTGGCTAGTTGGCCCTTGTCCCTCACACACATGGAATGGTCCCTGTGGACCAATTTCATTGTCGTGATCCCTGTGGATCACTGTCTGACACTCTCTCCCCCTTCTAAAGATCATTGTCCTCAATGATCAATAAGGGAAAGTACTTGCGAACTAGAGCTTCTGATTCCCAAGTGGATTCAGTAAGTGGTAATACTCTCCAAGCTACTAGATACTCCTGGATGACATGATTCCTCAATCGCTTATGTCTTTGATCTAGTATCATGTCTAGAGAATAATCTGTGCTATCACTTTCCTGCAAAGAAACAATACCCTCTATTAGATTATCCTCCCTGGAAATATACTTTCGAAGTTTACTAACATGAAACACTAGATGGACTCTGCAATGTGTAGGAAGCTCTAATTGGTATGAAACATCACTTAGCTTTTTAACAATCTTACAAGGTCCACAAAACCTTGGTGAAAGCTTAGTACACTTCCTTGTGGCGAGTAAAGTAGATCTAGCTACTACCTGAAGAAAGACTCTATCTCCCTTCTCAAAGGATATAGGAGATCTCTTCTTGTCAACATACTCTTTTGCCCTATCAGCTGCTTGCTACATCTTGGCTTTAGCTATTTCCAAATTTGCTAGGAGGTTTGCTAAGAACTCTGAAGCACTAGGACATTTCTTTGGCTCTGATACCAATTGTGGGAATTGAACTCATGACCTACCCGCTAGGAGTATGGTTGGCTAACCACTTGCCCCAAAAGCCATGGTTGGGGATTACTTCCTAATCCTCCCTCTTAGCGTGTGGTTCAACCATCTCTTACTTATCATTCCTTGAGTCTAACATATGGACTACCCATGAAATTAGTTAGTGATAGAGGCACTCACTTCTTGAATGAATTCATTGAATGTCTACTTCAAAAATTCATGGTCATACACAAGAAGCCAACCCCTTATCATCCATGAGCAAACGAGAAAACAAAAACCATGAATAAGATCCTATGTAATGTACTCACAAACCTAATAGATAACAAATGTGATTGGGATAAATAGCTTCATCATGTTGTTTGGGCTTATCAAGTGGCCTATCAGATAGTAGTGAATTCCATCCCTTTTCAAATGGTATTGGGACAAAATGCAGTGCTACCCCTATATTTATTGGTACCTACTTTGAAAGTTGCAAAAGATTATCAAAGGGAGGAACACAAGCTATCCTCTACAATAATGGATTTAGAAAGCTTAGGAGAGATGAGATTGTTTTGATGCTCATATTAAGGAAAAATTTTTGAAAGCTAACGACTTAGTATTGGTCTACATGTTGAAACAACATGCTTGTAAGTTGGAAAAATGTGGTTATGGACCCATGATCATCAATAGAATTTCCACGAGTGGTGTTTTTCAACTAGACATACTAGAAGGAGAAGAATTACTAAGCTATATTAAAGGATGTAGAGAGAAGCTCTATAAACAAACCCTTATGGATGAAATGCTCACACCATTGAATAAGGCTAAGAAACAAAAGGAAGAAGGACAAAGAACTAGAGAAGAAGTACATGCACATGCTAAAGATCAAATTAGAAGAATTAAGTTAAGATGAAAAACCTTGCTACCCAAACCTGTTGGAAGATTTCTCCTCCAAATGCACAACAAGAAGCTTGGGCCCTTCTCAAGACCTATCTGCCCTCAAACCAGTACTCACTAAAACTGGTATATCTCACAATTCCCAAATGAAATCCAAAAACCCTTTTAGCCATAGAAACTAGATAGTAAGTGATTTCCAATGAGCTATCAATCACTGGATTTGGACACTCTAGACCTATCAACTGAGTCACACAAGACAGCCCAGTTTTCCTAGCAGGTTTTGGGATAGAATAGCAAACAAAGAAATAGCTATATCTCAGAGTACAAGAAGAGTTTTGCTAAAATTCTTTTTGGACTAGAATCCTTGCTTTATAAGCTTTCCAGTAAGTACAAGAAGTCTTAGAATGGAGCTTCCTACAAAGAGAAATCGAAGTCCTAACAGGCTGCTATAGAAATGGAGCACCCTTTGGAAAGGGTAGGAGAGATATACAAGAGAATAAGAGCATCTATGAGAGCCTATGGCTCAATGGCACATATATATGCAGCACCCCGACTTCCTAGCATCCAGACACACCTTGAATGAGCTTGGATGGTCTTTATATAGCCATGAGATCCTTCTATGACTCTTCATATGTTCTCAATGTCTCTTCGCATGCCCTCCTTGTCTCTTCACTTGCCTTGTGACTTTGTCTCTTCATTGGAGTAGCTTTTGGTGGTCCAATGCTCTTTTTGGATAAGTTTGTGCCTTCAACTTTGTACTTTGACTTTCATAAGGTTCAAAATCCTTCAAATGGAGTTATTTTATGAAAAACAAAACTTGAGCTTGCCCTAGAAATGCATATCTTTTAACACTCCCCCTCAAGCTCAAGTTTCTTTTGCATTTGAAGTTGGTTCCTTGAGTTGTATGGCTTGCTTCAACTTAGCAAGCTTTCCAGCATCCAAGAACTTTGTTAGTAGATCATCTACCTGTTCCTTTGTACTTACATGATGAATATCCACTTCCTTTTCAAGCACCTTCTCCCTTATGAAATGATAGTGGACTTGATGTGTTTGCTCCTTGCATGAAACATAGGATTGTTTGCAAGATAAATGCTTGATATATTATCTCCAAACAAAAGAACTGATCTAACCTACACATTCAAGTCTTTCATCAGCTTTTTCATCCACATTATCTCACAAGTAGCTTGGGCCAAGGCTCTATATTCAGCTTAAGTTGAAGATAAAGCAATGTGGGTTGCTTCTTTGAACTCCATGATACACAATTGTTTCCTAGCATGATTACATAACCTGTGGTGCTTCTTCTATCATCTTTGGAGCCGGCCCAATCAACATCTGCATATCCTTTGAGCTCTAATGATCCTCCATAAGCATATAAAAGTCCTTGATTTATTGTACATTTGATGTACCTAAGTATCCTCTTCTTATTTGCAATACGACTAAAAGTTTCTTCATAATCAAGCCCATATGTTTGTGTGTAGCCCTTAGCTACTAACCTTGCTTTGTACCTTGCTAAAGATCCATCTGAATTCCTTTTGACTTCGTACACCGATTTGTTTGTAACTACCTTCATGCCTTCTTCTCTAGGTACCAATTCCCAAGTTTGGTTTTCCTTGAGAGCTTGAATCTCCTCATCCATAGCATCTCTCCATTCCTTGTGTTGGCTAGCTTCCTCATAGCTTGATGGTTCCTTATCTTTGATAACCTATGTCATATAAGCATAAAGCTTTGCAATAAAGCTATCATAAGTGAGCTTTTGAATAGGATGTTTTACCCTTTCTGACCTCCTTTCACTATTGTGATTAGATATTTCTTCAATGTCCGTTTCTTTTGCACTTCAAGTGTTACAACTTCTTCAAATTCATCTTCATCTTCACTTGAATGAAAATCTCTTACCAAGTTACCTCCATTACCTCTATTGTGGCTACATTCTGATGTATGCTCTAACTCCTTTTTCTTGCCCTTCCATGATAATGAGCTTTGTGAAGGACTTGGCATACTTGGTCCACTCAATGTAGTGCTAACTTGCACTTGCTCTTCATGTACCTGATCTGCATGTACAAAGTCTTCTTCCTGCAAATCATTCACACCTCCATACCAAGGTTTTAACTCATCAAACACAACATCCCTTGACACTCTAAGATTTTTAGTGACTGGATTATAACACCTGTACCCCTTTTGCTCATTTGAGTAGCCAACAAAAATGCATTTTTCAGCCCTAGCATCAAGTTTACCTTCTCTAACTTCCAATGGGACATGAACATAGCATATGCAACCAAAAATCCTTAAATGAGACAAATCTGGTTTCCTTTGATAATATACCTCATCTAGAGTAAGATCATGAACTCTTGAAGTTGGTTTGCCAACTCGTGATTGTTCTCTAGTACAAACATATGATAGAAGAAGATATGGAGGATGGAATAGAGGACCACTTCCTTTAGATGGAGAGGTTCTCAACTTTTGGGGTAATCGCTATATGATTGCTCCATCCACTATTACTAATGCTAGTCGTGGTCTCTTTATTGTAGAGGATTTGTATGTGCCTCCGAACTCTGAAGTCACTCTTATGTCATTTTGTGGTCCTATATATGGATGGGGAGATTGGCATCGACTTTCACGTTATGCTCAAAGCATGAGTACTTATGGAATGTGCTTGAATGCAGCATCCCTTACTAGTAGAAGGATTTTACATGCAGAAAATTAAAGATTATATATTGATGGATGACCTTTCACACATGCAAATATAGCCGGTTTGATAAATAGTAGTTGAGGGTTACATAATAGTTCAAGGACTAATTGCACATTTGAGGAGCGTGAAAATAGTCATGAATCACCATACATGAGTAGAGATGTATCAAGATACATAGTTGTCAATGCTATTACTACATTACATGCTGGTGATGAACTATTAGTGAATTATGGATGGCATAGACCTCCAAGAGCACCTTTTAGCTAGAGAGAATGAAAATTTTCTATCCATATTTAATAACTTATATATTTAATTTTATGTTTAAAGTTTACTTTTTATTCATTTATGGAATACTAATGAATTTTATTTATATGTGTAGACTCCAACGTATGATGTTGATGATATTCCTCCACACCATTCACAATTGCCAGTAAGACCTCATTTATCAAAAATTTCTATGAGGAGGCTATGCAAAAGTGATCCTGTGGAATATGCAAGGTTGAAAGATCTATATTCAAAAGAAGATAAAGTACAAGATTTGTGCGACAATGATGAAGATGATGGCATGGCAGATTTTATTGAGGATTGGTATAAAAATGACAGTGAGAGCATTGATATTTCTAAAAATGAGAAATACCTTCGAGAGGAATGTGTAAAGCCTGTATATGAAGGAAGTCGTTTGACACGACTAAGTGGGAGCTTATTTATTCTCAATCTTCAAAATCGTTTTGGATGGAGTAATGTATTTGTTTAGACACTATTAAGGTATAATTTTCAATTCTCTCTCTCTCTCTCTCTCTCTCTCTCTCTCTCTCTCTCTCTCTCTCTATATATATATATATATATATATATATATATATATATATATATATATATATATATATATATATATATATATATATATATATATATATATATATATATAATAAGCACAACACAAAATACCAAATGTATTACCAAGAAAATGTACAAAGATAAGTAACCCATTAGGGTTATAGGTGTATATACAAGAAGGGGTAAAAATCACCTAAAGAGGGAAAAAAGTGCCCCAACAGTCCTAGTGTGCTCATACAAATCACTACCAAAATATATCAACAAAGTGTACATCCTAATGACCTCTCCATCCAAATAAGTGAGTTGTATGACACCACATGGTGAAATCCTATGGATTAGTAATGGTCCTTAGCCTCTCTTTTGTAACTTCTTTGCATATTGCTTGATCATATATACAAGGAATAAGTCTCCTTCTTTCAATTGCTTATCTTTATTATGAACATTAATGGATGTCATCTATCTTATTTTAGTTGCATGATGCATGCTATAACTCTCAAGCGTGTCTCCTCAAGCCTTTGGAGAAAATCAAGAGTTCATGTCTAGTCCAATTATATGCTTATGTCACTCATAGAGTAGGTATGAGGAAATTTATGGGTAAAATTGCTTGTTGTCCATACACCAAGTTTATTGTGTAGGGAGCACATGCACATAAGAAAAATGAAAAGAAGAGTCCTCACAAAATGAAAGAGTGTGAGAGACTCAAAGTGAGTAGACCAAGAAATGATTAAGCTCACATGGATTAGAAATGAGCTTGCCAAGAGCATGGAGTAGGATTCAAAATCTTCTAACCAAGTACAAAGTGGGGGAGAGGCCCTCCTCGTATAGAGTTGAAGGAGGCTCTCCAAATTACACCATATGTGGGATAACTTCCCCTCAAGGAGAATGAATACAATGGTAGAAGAAATGGAAATGTACCCAATACAATGAGATACAACTAAAATAATAGGAAAATGGAGTGACTTCAAGAAGTTTTCAAAGTCATGGTTGATGAATTCACCACCTCCATATGTATGAATGATGGTCTAGCTTCCTAATTTCACTCTGACACATTTATTGTTGACCCAAACCTGAAGAATTCCACTTCTTAGGTTCAAGATGACTATTGATATATTTTGATAGTGATGTGTGTGAGCACACTAGGATCGTCGGGCCACTTTCTTCACTCCTTAGGAGGTTTTCCCCCCAGCTTGTATATATGCCTATAACCCTAACGGGTCACTTATCTTTTGTACATTCACTTGGTAATACATTCAGTATTGTGTGTTCTGTTTCAAGCTTCTTCTTCTTCCTTGTGTGTTTTGTGTGCTTTGACAGACCTCAAACTCCAACAATTGGTATCAGAGCAATTTGTCCCTTCATTTAGGGTGTCATCAACATTCCTCCCGTCACAGTCTCAAAATTGCATGAAAAGTGATGAGAATACTCAAGGCAATCATGAGTTCAAAATGGCTTCACTATATAGTGTCGAAATTGCAATCTCAGCTCGTTTCGAACTTCCAACACATTATCGTAGTGCATGTGCAAGAAATTTCATCCTTTTGTGCCAAACATATAAAAGTTTCCAATTTGCGAGTACAAGCATCTTGAAGTCTGCTACAAGTTTAGCAAAGTTGGTCACAAAAGGACTATGGAATATTGTGTAGGGTGTTGAAAAGGACCTACTACACCTACAAATACAGTTACTAAAGATGATACAAATGGTGTTGAAGATGATGATCTTCAAATTCTTGTTTGTGTGTTAGGGTTCTTGCTGCAGCTACTATAGAGCAACTTTGTTGGGATGGCAGTGATGCTCAAGCACATGCATTGATAGCTTTGTCTTTCAAACATGCTATTATTCCTCATTCATTATTGCAAAACAATAAATGATGCTTGGGATACACTTACCACCTTGTACCATGCAAGAAATGAGGCTCGAGTTGCTTAACTCCAAATAAGTTGGAGAGTGAGCATATGAATGAAGAAGATTTTATGGACAATTTTTTGAGGAAGATCAAAGATTTGAAGGAGTAATTCATTTTTGTGGATGAATTTATACTAGATATTTCACTTGTGCATACCATTATTAATGGTCTCCCAAATTCATATCACAGTTTTGCTTCTACTCTTTGATTGATAATGAAAGGAAATCCAAATGCCTTAACATTTGAGGAGTTAGTCTCTCTTTCATTGCAAGAAGACCAATCGAGGTAGAATAGGTCTATTATGTGTGTTGCAGATCAAGCTTTCATAGCTAGTTAGAAGGTCAAATGTAAATGTAGCTCATGTACTAGTAAGCACAATCTGCTAATGTTGCATAGGTGAAGAAGGAAGACAAAGATGAGAAGAAAGCAAAAATGTAATAGTTTTGCAAATATTGTAAAGGAAATGATAATGTCATAAAGAGTTGTCCAAAACTAGCTGCAAAAGAAGCAAAGAAGAAGGATTCTAGAATGGTTGTTGCAAAGGCCTCTACACCTAAAACAGGGTATGTTAATCTTGTGCAGAATGAAGAATGGGCATTTACTACTATATGCAATTATGACCCATCTTCTCATGAGGAGTGTATGTCAACAATAAACTCAGATGTTTGGTGCTTTGATAGTGGAGCAACCATATTACCTCGTAGCATAGTTTCTTCACTTCATTCGAGTCTACCCGTATAGGGAATACTCTCACATATGCTAAAAACTCCTCTTATCCTATAATGGGAGTTGGTAAGCTCATTTCGACTACTGTTGATGGTATTTCTTTCACATTTTCAGATGCTTTGTTTGTGCCAAGGATCAAGAAACATCTGTTGTGAGTTTCAGCATAAGCCAAGATATGCTTGGTTGTAAAATTTGTTGATGATACATGTAAAGTTCATGAAGAGTTGCAAGGCTATGAAAAGCTTCATGAAAGTTTAATGAGCTCAAAGACAAAAGAAACCTTTGTCAAAAGAGAAATTGAATTAAAGAAGTTGTTTGATATGTTATGCATGGCAAAGGAAAAAAGGAATATAATGGCACCCAAGAAAATCAAGCAGACAAGCCCACTAAAGACAAAGATGTGCACGGAGAGGTGGTATAAGATAAAAGAGCAAGGAATATAAATTAGAGCAAAAAAAGGCATGGGGACAAAGAAGAAGATGACAGATGGTTCCTCGCAACTACCAATGCACTCTAACTTTCAGTGAAGATGGTGGTGGAAGAAGACTGACCAACACCCAAATCAGCCATAAGGTGTTTGGGCCACACACACTCAATCATCACTATAAACGTTGCCCTATACTAAGCCTCAAAACTAGAAGTTTCCATAGTAGGTTGCTTCTTTCTCAACCAAGATATGCATGAGCTACCAAGCATGAAGCAAAAGCCACTAGTGGACACAGGAGTGTCATAGCAACCAACCTAGTCAGAGTCAGAAAAAGCATGTAAATATGGCAATAGTGATCCCCCCTTGGGATAAAACAATCCAAGTAGACAAGTACCACTCAAGTAGCAAAAGATGCACTAAAATTCCTACCAACTCTTGACAATTAGGCAATGCATAAACCTACTCATATATGAGACAATAAACTAAATATTAGGCCAAGTTATCCATATGTAAATCAGGCATTCAACAGCCTGTTGATAGTGAACAACATCAAATGCATCTCCAACATCATGAAGACTCAATCATAAGCCTATTTCCATAGGAGTGGCAATAGGTTTGCAATCTTCAAGGCCAAAATGCTACAATAATGTGTCAATATATTTTGTTTGACACAAAGATATGTCACCATGAATTTGCATAAATTGAATGCCCAAATAATCATGAAAATGCCCCAAATTTGGTATCTCAAATGAGGCACAAAAATCAGTCATAAAATCAGAAATATGCTTCTCATTAGGAGTAGTGAGAAGCATATCATCAACATAGACAAGAATGACCAGAAGCACATCATTTGCATGCTTAACACTGATAAGGTGTTCTCAGTTGGACCTGTGCAATCAAGTAGGCATGTATCTTTTCATACCAAGCACGTGATGCTTGCTTCAAACCATATAATGCCTTTTTCAACATACACACTTTTTTTTCATGCCCTTTTTGCACAAAACCACGGGTCTGAAAAACATGCACTTCTTCATGTACGTCAATATTCAAAAATACAGTTTTAATGTCCAACTAATGTACTTTCCAACCATGATGGACTGCAATTGCATAGATGCTATGAATAGCAGTCATTTGACATGTGGGTGCAAACGTCTCATCAAAATCAATGCCTCTTTCTTGAGCATAACCATTTGCAACAAACTAGCTTTGTACCTATCAATTGTTCCATCATTTTTACATTTTAGCTTGTATACCAGTTCCAATGGCCTTTTTCAAAGAGAAAAATCACATAAAGGACATCTACCATTCTTCATAATAGCATCATATTCTAATTGCATAGCAACCATCCAATTTTTTGAATTTTGTGCTTCATGAAAAAAAGGAGGTTCATTCCTATAATAGAGACTAGAGGCAACCATAGCATAGCAATTTAATGCAAAGGAAGCACTACGTGAATGAATATGATATGACAAATGTGCATCTAGTTTGCTATGTCACAAATCATTTGCACCAACCATTTAGGCATAGTTTTTGCCTCCTCTATATCAGCCCTCTCATCAACAAGGGCATCATGTAATCTGCATCAGAAATGGAATGATCTACATCATCATGTGGAACCTGTAAAGGCTGAGAGATTACCTCATTTGGAACAGCACTTGATTCTCCACCTATAAAAAGAGGCAACAAAGTGTCATACACATCGCTTAGAGAAGTCTCCTTGGTAAATGAAAGTAATGGCTGAATTGCATCTTCCACAGGATCAACATCACAACTTACCAAATTTTTTTTAGTCTTTTGATGATATAGAGAATAGACTTTGCTTTCAAAATATACCTAACAAAAATACATTTCATGGCTTTATTATCCAATTTCCTAGGTTATTGTTCAAGCACTAATGCATATGCAAGACAACCAAAAACATGCAGATAAGCAACAGATGGCTTGCAATCATGCCGAGCCTCATATGGAGTGATAGATTGTAGTGCTTTGGTGGGACACTTGTTAAGTACATATGCTGCACACATGAAAGCCTTAAGCCATAAGCTATGTGGTAAAGCTTGACTTTTGACCTTGCACCTCGCCATCTCCATGAGTGACCTATTCTTTCTTTTAGAAACTCCATTCTGTTGAGGTGTATATGACACTAGAAATTGATGTTTATCCCACGTTCAGCCATAAATATATTAAAATCAAAAGGGGCTATAAACTAATGTTTTATTCCCCCCCTCGATCAGAACCGAGGGTGCCCATTTTACATGCTGATAGATTTTCTGCCAAAACTAAAAACTGTTTGAAGCCCATAAAGACTTTGGACTTTTCTTTGAATGATACACCCATGCATGCATGGAAAATTCATCAATAAAAGTCACGAAGTACAAGTGGTTCCCAAAAGAAGGTGTTTGTATAGGACCACAGACATCACTATGAACAAGATACAATTTTTGAGTAGCTTAAACTGAACCATCTTTAGGGAAGGAGGAATTCTGCATTTTGCCCAAAATATAGCCTTCAAAATATAACCATTGTAAATACCATTATCTATTTTTATAACTCCATTTTGTTCAAGCCGAGGAGTCCTCGAGCTTGAGGAGTATTAGAAGTACCATCGTACCAATTTTCATAATTTTTAGACTTCGTTTGAGCCCTCAAATAAGCCCTGGAACCTAATTTTTAACTAGGCCGGACACTAGGTCTGGACAGGGCCAAAACTAGTAAAAAAACTATAAAAAGAGCTAGAGAGCTCATTTTGGGGGTTATCTTGTTAGAGAATAGAGCTTTTGTAAGAGAACTCTTTTGCAATCTAAGCTTTCCATTGTTCCTCTCTTTGATCTTACTTTGTGCGCGTGTGTGTGTATGTGTGTGCATGTTTGTGTGCTTTCACTCACGCACTTGTGCCTTCACTTGCTCGTGGTCTTCATACCGGTCCTCACATCTCCGCGGATTGACAAGTAAAGGAGGTGGTGCTTACGCTTGAGCTACACCAAATTTTGGCACCATTGCCGGGGAGAGAGCTTCGAGGACGAGCATTGTGATGGTAAGATCGTAGATTTGCGACATTGGAAGGTAAAAAAACTGTCATTTCAGTTCATTTTCTGTTTTTTCCTCTTCATCTTCATCATCATCATCATCATCTCCACCTTCTTCCATCTTCTTCTTCATAGAAATTTCTTGATTTTTAGTGCATTTTCACCATTTTCATACCATTTTTCATGCATTATTGTGTGGGAAGGAGTTAGGAGGTGCAAGGGAGAGAAAGCGCTGTGTTTTTTTCATGATTTTCTGCTCATACGGAGCTCGCCATTGCCGGCGCTCAGAAATTTGAATTTCCCGCCAAAAAACAGGATTCTGTGATGAAAATCGCGATTCTGTGAAAATTCAAAATTTTTTGAAAAATCATGATTTTCTGTCTTCCCGCCTAAAAGTTGGCTGAAAGAATCATGATTCTGTGATCATTCTCAGAATCGTGATTCTGTGATTGTGCTCAAAATCGTGATTCTCACAAATCACGATTTTCAGCCAAAAAAACACGATTTTGAGAAAACACGATTTTGAGAAAACACAATTTTGAGAAAACACGATTTTGAGAAAACACGATTCCCTACTCAAAATCGCGATTGTCAAAAAATCATGATTTTCAGCCAAAAAAACACGATTTTGAGAAAACACAATTCCCTACTCAAAATCGCGATTCTCAAAAAATCACGATTTTCAGTAAAAAACACGATTTTGTGAAAAAAGGCGATTCTGTGTAAACACGATTTTTTGCTCAAAATCGCGATTTTCTAAAAACACGATTCTGTGCTCAAAATCGCGATTTTCATGCCAAAAAACACGATTCTCTAAAACACGATTCTATGCTCAAAATCGCGATTTTCATGTCAAAAAAACACGATTCTCTAAAACACGATTCTGTGCTCAAAATCGCGATTTTCATGTCAAAAACATGATTCTGAGAAAACACGATTCTGTGATTGCGCTCAAAATCGTGATTCTCACAAATCATGATTTTCAGCCAAAAAACACGATTTTCAGCCAAAAAAACACGATTTTCAGCAAAAACACGATTTTGTGAAAACGCGATTCTCTGAGACAAAATCGCGATTTTCATGTAAAAAAAAAACACGATTTTGTGAATCACGATTCTCTGAGTCAAAATCGCGATTCTCTAAAACACGATTTTGTGCTCAACATCGTGATTTTCAGAAACACGATTTTGTGCTCAACATCGTGATTTTCAGAAACACGATTTTGTGCTCAACATCGTGATTCTTTGCCTTCACAGCATCGCGATTCTCTGAAAGTTCACAAAATCGCGATTCTCTTGAAGTTCACAACATCGCGATTCTCTTGAAGTTCACAAAATCGCGATTCTCTTGAAGTTCACAAAATCGCGATTCTCTTGATTTCACAAAATCGCGATTCTCTTGATTTCACAAAATCGCGATTTTTTCCAAAAGGTCCTGTTTGCCTGTTTTGACCCCCAGGAGCCTGATTTGACATAACTTTTTCATCCAAAGTCCATTTTTTGAGCTTTATAGCTCGTTGGAAAGCTCGTTTCAAATCCTACACGATCTCAACTGTTTTTTTCAAGAATAATGCGTTGATTTTGAGATAGGATAATTTGAAGTTGACCCTCAAGTGGGACTAAGGAACCAAGGGGGCTCCAAAGAATTTTGAGCCATACCAAGGGGAAAATTTGGACTCTTGACTAAAGCATATGAACCTGAGATCTGGTAGAAACTTAGGCAAGGATAAACAAAGCATTAGGTCTTCTGAGGCTAGTGTCAACCATACATCCAAGTCTTGGGCACAACAACTAAGTGATCATCTTTTACTAAGTTCAGACACAAGTGATTCAGAAATGTCTTTTAGCATGGGAAAACCTGCAGGTGGCTCAGGGACTGCCCATCTACAACCACCAGAAGGTCCCTATAAGACACAGTTGGAATATATTCGGACCAACCGATTAGGTGCTCGCATCTATGAGGATAGTCTGAGGCGATCAGTGGTCCAATTCAAAAATCCAGATCAATCCTTTGGACTTGAACACTCGGTGGTCAAGTTCGAAGAGGGTTCATACATTGATAAGGAAGGAACCATGTATGTGGTTACCAACCAACCAGATAGGACCGATGAGTTTGGAAATGTCATTCATGAGAATGAGATAGGAGACCTAGAACAAGGAAATGTAGGACAAGGACCCCATACTCCTAGAGGTAAGTCAGTTTTGACCCGAGTGATCACTCCGGATTGGATCCCTCAAGACAACAAAAGCATAGAACTCTTCTTGAATAGAGAAACAGAGGAAGCCTTTTGGAGATTCAAGCCAGATCAACCTAGCCAGTTGGGCATAGTCATCATCTACGAGTTCAAGGATCCAGAGATACCAGGCAAAGTTGTCTACCTGGATAACACGTCAGAGAAAATTTTCTTGGTAACAGAACATGATAGACATGCATATACTTGGAAGAATGAATTGATTTTCCCTCCACCAAGATCCAATGTTTTCCATGGCCTCCAAGGAGTAGGATCATCCCACGCACATGAAGCCCAGAGAGAAAGAACTAGAGAGAGACCTGAGGTAAGTTTTGCACACACCGTGGGTAGGAATAGGTCAGGATTTGAAAATGAAAGACCTGAAAGAGAGAGACATCAAGCACATAGGCAACAAAGGGAGAAACAGGATTTTCCATTGCCTAGACCCCCAGAGCACACAAGAACTCTTAGACCCACTCAAGTGATCAAGGCAATGAAGAATTATTTTGATGGGTCAGAAGATCCTTATGATCATGTGGCCGAGTTCAAACAAGTGTTAAGAGCTGAACAGGTTGAGGATTTGTTCACCCAGTACGAGGCATTTGGTCTGACTCTTAAGGGCACTGCCTTAGCTTGGTTTCAACCTCTGAGTAGTCGCAACTATCGCGATATAGGCCAACTGCTAGACGAATTCATTGTAGAATTTTCCAAGAGTGGTATCAGGCATAACACTTCATCTTTGATCCACATCTTCAAGCAGACACCCCAAGAAACAGTGCGACTAGCAGGTAGAAGGTTTAGACAGTACCTAGAAAGATGCCCTGCTCCAGAGCTACCCACACCAGCCAAACAAGTGGCTTTGTTCTTAGATGGCTTACTGAGCACAAAGTTAAGATCATATGTATATTTGAAAGAGCCTAGATCCACAGAAGAGTGCGTGCGGACATGCATTGACATAGAAGATAACTTGGGTGAGGAGTTAGGATTATCCAAACTCTATAAGGATTCACATAGTTCTATTAGTCATACTTCAAAAATCTCCACGGAAATAGAGGAGATAGCTGAGCAAGTTGCCAAGAAGCTGGGAGTCCAAAATAGACAAACACAGAGAGTCACCCCATTGAATCGGTGTTATACTTGCGGAGGCGACCACATGGCTAATGTATGCCCAATGCACAACCAGAACGTGAGAGAAAGGAATACCCCATACTGCACTATTGAAAGGAAGTACACAAACCATACGGCTCAAGATTGTCCCTATAATAGGCAGGTTGTTAGATAGAATTATCAACAACCTTACCAACCAGGTAGGTATCAAAACCAATACCAACAGCCATATTATAGACCACAACAGCAATATCAGGCACAATATAGGCCACAACCAGTCTTAGGAAACCAACCACCAGCTCCTACCAACGTGATTCCAGTCAAATATGCTGTCGGAGAGGAAAATCCAAATAGAGCATTGGTGCCACTAACCCCATTGATACCAGATAATGACTCTCATGCTCATAGTTCAGACTATTCACATGAAGGTAGTCCACATGCTTATTACACAGAGTCACCTGAACATAGTGAGGTTTACTCGTATCAATATGAGGCACCACCTATGGAGAAAATTTGGGAGCCAGAATACTCCAATGTCATGTACACAAATCCTAACCCTAGGCCTCAATTGAGACAAATGAGACCACAAGCCCCTAGAGGATCTTGTTTCAAATCTATCACAATACAGGCTTTTTGTCCTGATTGTGGCAAAGACCATCTCCCGAGAGATTTTCCAAGAAACACCTCCAGTGCACCCAAGATTACACCCATTAATGTGGTAGGCTTAGTGGCAGATTCAAGTTCAAGTAGTAGCAATGTGGCTCCTATACAAGCTGTCACTAGAGCACAAGCCTTAAAACAGGATAAACCAGCAGAACAATCAGAGTCGAGTGAATCAGGAGAGCCTAGTAAGAGGAAATCAAGAACATGGAAGGATACTAGAGAGAAGGCCAATCGCAAGTGGAATAAAAAGTTATCGGAACTAGAAGAAAGCTTAAAAGAAGCGAAAACAAAAATAGAAGACATTGCATCTCAAAGCCCCTCGCATGCCGAAACTCCATCCACTCCACCTCATCCCACTCCACCTAATCCCACCCCACCACCCATTGTAAATAGACAGCAACCAGGGTCTGTTCTTGCAGATCCAACCCCAAAAGGCTTTGACATGATGTTCAAGGCCTACCAGGCTCGACTTCAAGAAGGGCCTACAACTGCAAACCTAGACAAGAGTTACCCTAGAGCAGATTTAGAGATTGAACGGATGAAAATGTGCATGAAAATGGTAGAACAAGCTCAAGCTATACTTGAGACTAGTCAAAAGTTCAATCAGACAAACTCTGTCAAACCAGATTTGCATTTCCAAGGGTTACTAGAAAGATTAGAGCAGTTGGTAAACAAACCACAAGTTTCTTTACCTCCACAGGCTCAACCAGTTATTGAAAGAGGAAGCTCACCACCAATGGGAGCTTATGTTCCTAATTCCACAGATGTTGGAATACCTCCTTCAATTCAACAGTACTCTCAAGAGTTCTTGCGGGAAATACAAGAAGAGAAATGGGCCAAGGAGAAGGGTAATTCCCCTCCTATTCTTGAGATTGATGATCTTCATGATCAATTTCCCCAAGACATTCCATCTATTTACGGAGATGAAGCAGAACAACAAGAAAAAAAAGGATTAGATTTTGAATCTAACACCTTAGAAGAACTACCTCAATTTCCAGGCCCATGGGAAGCTGAATCTCTTCAGATCAGAGCTCCCACAATACTGCTCAGACATGAAGACTCAGTGGTTCCAAGGAACACTGATGTCGTGAAGAACACTAAGGTTCAGTGTCATCTCACTGTAGAAGAGTTGCTCAAAGCAAAACTTGAGTTATGGAATCATGTGAAGGATCAGGTCCCAGAACTTGAGCCCATTATGCCAAAAGCAGGCTCTAAGCAAAGGGTACCAGAGATACCTCTAGACAAAATAGGGGACATGTGTGAGGGTGAAGAAGGTAATACTTATCTTCCAATCACCTACCAAGGTTACACAACCAAAGCAATCATAGATTCAGGTGCTGGTGTTGCCATTGCGACCACCTCCTTGTGGAAGCAATGGGGCAAACCCACATTAAGACCAACTAGAATGAAGCTTCAAATGGCCGACGGTCATTTTGAAAGACCTCTAGGATTGCTTGAAGGGATAACTCTAACCACTTGTGTTGTGGAGTTTGAACATACATTTGCTATATGTGACTTTGAGAAAAATAATGTCTATGAGATGATCCTAGGAAGACCCTTCCTATGACAACTGCAAATAGTACAGGATTGGGGAACCAACTCCTTGTACTTGCAGCACTTAGGGGTCACTACCAAGGTCAATTTGAAGGATTACTCCTTCAGAGATGTACCACC
This sequence comes from Ceratopteris richardii, assembly GCA_020310875.1. Taxonomy (NCBI): domain Eukaryota; kingdom Viridiplantae; phylum Streptophyta; class Polypodiopsida; order Polypodiales; family Pteridaceae; genus Ceratopteris; species Ceratopteris richardii. Next base: position 176,661,668 of record CM035422.1, on the reverse strand, counting down.
CCTACAGTGGAATCCTATCCACAAAGCAAAAGAAGATTCAATCTCTGTGCATTCTGAAAGTTCACCTGATCCATCATGGTTGCATGAAGATACTCATTTGTGGATGTGCAAGGTCGCAGAGGAAGAGGAAAAACGTTTAAAGGCAAGAGAAGAAGGAACTTCGCCAGGAGATAGACCAATTAAAGACCCAGCCTATACACCGATGATCTTTCCAGATGAGGAATTTGAGCCTCATGGCTGGCCAGAAATATTAGCCACCATGGACATTGTTGTCAATGAAGAACAATGGACACCTCATTGTGATGAGGAGGGTTATGATATCTCAGTGTTCATGTGTCAGCCCTTGCTAGAAGAATGTGACCCTAGTGATGTCATAGAAGAAGAAGAGAATGACGATGATATAGAGTCCATTGTGATGGATAGTTGCTTTAACTCAGAGCAGCACTATCTAGAAGATATAGGAGTGTTCACCCAGAAAGAAGAAGAACCTCTCACAAGTATTAAAACGGTAAATTCGAAGGATGGAAGTGAGAGCAGTCAAAAGAAAAAGAAAAGAAAAGCAGTGAAACAAGAAGAGGAGGAATCATTGTTTGAAGTACCAGAGAACTTCAAGAAATATGAAGTTGACGACCGCAAAATTTTGGTACGAATGCCTAAGAGAGAGGCCATCATAGGAGAATCATATGATATTAAAGAAAAGACCAAGAAGATTGTAGTGACCATCGAAGAGAACGAAGAGAGATGCACATATATAGGAGATGACCTAAGTGCAAGAGAAGAAATGGAGCTTGTAGCTCTATTAAGGGAATATAGGGATGTGTTTGCGTGGCACTATAGAGACTTGAAAGGGGTAGATCCAAGAATTTGCTCTCATACTATCCCCATGACTGCTGATGCCAAGCCCACCAAACAGAAGCCCTACACATATAATGATACCTATGCAGCCAAAATAAAAGAAGAAATTGATAGGTTGATTGAAGCTGGATTCATCTATGAGATTGAGCATACTGAATGGGTGTCCCCCATTGTAGTGGTGCCCAAGAAGAACGGAAAGTTGCGAGTGTGTATTAACCTTAAAAAAGTTAATGCCGCTACTATCAGAGATAGTTATCCACTTCCAATCACGGAACACCTTTTGGAGCGTGTTGCAGGCAAGGAAGTTTATAGCTTCCTTGATGGGTTTTTAGGTTACAATTAAGTAGCCATTGCCCCAGAAGATCAACACAAAATAGCTTTTGCTACAGAGTGGGGAATTTTTGCATTTCGTGTGATGCCATTTGGGCTCACAAATGCACCTGCAACATTCCAAAGGCTCATGTGTCATGTTTTCAAAGAGTTCTTGCGAAAGAGCTTAGAAGTATATGTGGATGATTTATGTGCTCATTCCCAAGAAAGAAGATTTCACATCCCTGAGCTCAGACAAATCTTCAACAAGTGTAGAGAATATCGAGTGTGTTTGAACCCAGAAAAGTGTGTGTTCATGGTGCATCAAGGTAAAATCTTAGGTCATATTGTTTCTAAGAATGGAATCTCAACAGATGAAGATAAGGTACGAGCCATAGCGGAGCTGCCAAGGCCAAGGAATGTTAAGGAGGTACAAGCCTTTATGGGCCATTGTGGATATTACCGTAGGTTTATCCACATGTACGCGATCATAGCTAGACCCCTTTATGCCTTGTTGTCTAATTTTGAGTGGAATGATGAATGCGAGAATTCTTTCAATGAACTGAAGAAACATTTGTGCACATCACCAATACCGACCACTCCTGATTGGAATAAGCCATTCCATGTCCATGTGGATGCATCCAATCATGCCATCGGATGTGTGCTAGCACAACCCACAGGTGAAGGGAATTTAGACTTGCCATAGCATACGCTAGTAGACAGCTCACCGCAGCTGAACAAAACTATACCACAACTGAGTGAGAGGGCTTAGGCATGGTATATGCTGTGAAGAAGTTTAGACACTATTTATTGGCCAACAAGTTCAAGTTTTTCACTGATCATCAAGCTTTGTTATATTTGGTCAATAAACCTTGCAATACTGGACGCTTAGTAAGATGGTTCCTCTTACTAATGGAATATGACTTTGAAGTTGTTGTCAGGAAAGGTAGAACCCACCTTCGGGAGATCACCTTTCTCGCATTACTTCAAGAGAGTCACCGCAAGGCGTGTCTGATGAACTACCTGATGCTTATCTGTTCAATTTGGAAGTTGTTCCCAAATGGGTAAATAAGTTGGTACCAGTCCTAACCTTCGGCCCTGCAAATAAGAATGTGAAAACATCACAAGAAGAAATTATAAGATCACAAAAATATCACATATTGGCAGGAAGCATGTACAAATAAGATACGGAGGGCGTATTAGCTTGTTGTGTCGAGGATGATGAACATAATAGTTGGTTGCAGCAAGCTCATGAAGGATTGCTAGGAAATCACTATTCTAAACAACGCACATTGCACAATCTAAAACGTTTAGGAGTGTATTGGCCTAGCATGGACAAAGAAATACATGAGTGGATTAAGAATTGTCCAATGTGCAGAGAGAGACCCCCAGTGGAGCATGCGACCCTTTATCAAGTGTCATTAATTCCAGATTGGAGTGCTCCATTGGTAGAGTTTATGAGGTCCGGAAGATTACCCAAAGAGGCTAGTCTAGCAAGAAGACGAAGCATGGAGCAAGAGGCTCAAGGCTATGCCCTAGTAGGAGACAACCTATACCGAAGAGGCAAAGATGGTTACTTAAGACTGTGCGTTCACGAATCAGATTATTTGAAAGTCTTAGAAACTGCACACAGCGGTGTTGCAGGTGGACATTTTGGTCCTGACCGAGTGATCAAGACCATTCTACTCTCAGGACTTTGGTGGCCCACTCTTCATATGGACGCACATACCTATGTGAAGAAATGTGACACATGCCAACGTGCACAATATCCAGTTAGAAAAGATGAGATGCCCTTGAGGCCAATGATGGGAGGGCGTGCATTTTCCAAGTGGGGCATAGACTTCATCGGTCCTATTAATCCCCCTGCTAGAAACTCCCATGAAGAGTATATTATTGTAGCCACAGATTACCTTACAAAGTGGGTAGAGGTGAAAGCCACAACAAAGAATGATGCTCAGACGACAGCTAAGTTCTTATTCGAGAATGTGTTCACGAGATATGGGCTACCAATAGAGTTAGTGAGCGATAGAGGCACACACTTCTTGAATGAGGTCATTGAAAATCTTCTCCAAGAATTCTTGGTGATACATAAAAAGTCTGCCCCTTATCACCCACAAGCTAACGGACAAGTCGAGAGTACCAATAAGATCCTTTGTAACATATTGACAAAATTGGTAAATAATAAACGCTCTGATTGGGACAAACAACTTCATCATGCTGTTTGGGCTTACCGAGTTGCCTACAAAACGGTACTCAATGCCACCCCATTTCAGATGGTCTTTGGACAGAATGCGGTGTTACCACTGGATTTCTTAATCCCTGCTTTAAAAGTAGCACACGAGCATGAGTGGAATGGACATGAATTGTCCTCTAGGATCTTTGATCTAGAACGCTTAGGTGAGACAAGGCTACGCGCGGCAGCAGGCATCTATGCTGCAAAGAAAAGGCAAAAGGCATACTTCGATGCACGCATTAAGGATAAGGGATTGAAAGAGGGAGACCTAGTGCTGGTTTATACGCTAAAGCAACATGCCCGTAAGTTGGAGAAAAGAGGATATGGACCCATGATCATTAATAGAATTTCCACTAGCGGTGCTGTTCAATTGGCTACTTTAGAAGGTGACATCTTGCCAAACTATATCAGTGGTTGTCGAGTCAAGTTATATCAAGAACCTCTTACAGAGGACATGCTAATGAGACTCAACACTGCTAAGAAACGAAAAGAAGAAGAGATGAGAGTCAGAGAAGAAGCACAAGCAGAAGCTAGAGAGCGCATAAGGCGAAATAAGTTAAGGCTATTAGGCCTAGATGTCAACTCAAAAGCCCCAAAATATCACATGGATATGTGCCAAAAATCGGGCATAGCGACTTCTCAAGTCATTGACCGAAGACCATTTGTGACCATAGAGATAGGACAAGGAAAGGATGTAAGGACTGTGAAAGCATTGATTGACTCAGGTGCTACAAGTAGTGCAGTTAGACTATCCTACTGCCAAAACTTGCAGTTGAACATCAATCCCATAGAAGCTTATCTCATAGGATTGGGAGGTGTGGAAACCCCTTGTTTGGGCGAAGTGGAACTTCCCATCTACCTGCAAGATGTTCCAATGAAAGTCAAAGTGCTAGTGTGTCAAGATGAGAACCTTACAGAACCACTTGTCTTAGGACAAGATTGGATTTATGACAATGCAGTCAACTTAAACCTAAGAAGTCAACTTCTTCAAGTTTGGGTCCAGGGACAATGCTTTACATTAGAACTAGAAAATGGCATGCTCACAAATCCAGATGTCACATCTTGTAGTTCTTCTAAGACTAATCATATGGAAGAAGATGTTGTATGTGTCAAAAGCTCTATGATGCAGAAGGAGTCAATCGTGGAAGAACAGGTTCGAAGGCGGGTGGATCTTTCTTCTTCTCCAAAGAATCAAGTAGCCATAGAAGTGAGTCCACCACACAAGCAAACACAACCGATCACGACAATTGCTACATCAAATAGAAAGACACCATTCGATAAGAAAGCAGTTCCGAACATGAAGCAGATCTGGGTACGCAAAGGAGAGCAACCACCAGCCTTGCCCCCACAAATCCCATCTAGGCAAGCCAACCAGGCTAGAAGACGAAGGAAGCAGCTCGGACAAGCTTAATCACAAGGTATCCAACAAGTTTGGGTGCCTAAGAAGTTAGCTGCAGCTCAACAAGGGCAATTACAGATGTGGGTACCTAAGAAGCTCTTACATCTACAACAACCTATGTTCTCCCACATGCGAAAGGTCTCAACAAAGAAGGCCAAAGGAGAAGAGGGTAAGAACCACGTACAGAGACCAAAATGAGATCAAATCAGCTCTTCAACAATAGTAGGAAGACGTGCAAAAAGGATATGGGTTTGGAAGCCAAAAGTACAAGTAGCCTCCATCGAACCAAAGCGCCAATTATACTGGATACCACAGTTCAGAAAGCATCCAACGAGGAAGACGCCTGAAGTAATCTCTACAGTGCCAAATGCTGTTCTAAAATGGGTCCCTATCAAGAGGAAGGATCAGTGGTCATCTCAAGATCCAATGGATACCTCCAACAAAGATGACATCAACATCTGCAGGTGACATCAGGCCTCAATGAGCGACAACCATGTGCTCCTTGCACAACCCTATCTTTTGCACCATTCAGGTCATGCATTTCCAAAGTATGCATTAATATAGGGCCACATTACATGGCCGTGCATAGACACACTTGAGAATCCCAGGCACAAGAGCACATTGACATATGTCAAAGATTTTTATTGATTGATACTAAATTATGTCTTCTTGTTTTGTGATATTGTTCCTATTAAATTTATATGAAAAAAAAAAGAGAGGAAGAACTTGTTCCCAGGTTTGGCTCATGAAACATGAATGAGACATGCTTAGTTGAAGATGGAACTATTGATTACTGGGCATTTATCAGTTGGGATAGAAGTGTGTCTCGGCTAGCAGATGATATTATTGCTGCCTTATCTGGTAGATGGCAAGCACTTGGCATGAACATGGCATCTACAATTATGATTTTCTCTTACCATGGTAGGAATGAAGAGCTTGAAGGCCCGCAACTTGAGTGATGCTTAACTACTTCATGTACGAGAGCATCCAAGGAGATATCTGCAAAGGGTAGTTCTGGAGGAGAAGACTCCTGCGTATGGTGAGCTAAAGAGAATATGTGAAACTCAGCTTGGTGTAGTTACCCAATGTTGTTTGCCAAAGAATATAAAGAAATTCAATTCTCAGTATTTGGCAAATGTTGCTTTGAAAAGAGGAGAGAGGATCAACCACTCATAAGATTTCATCAGTGGACCATCAACATGGACATTCATCAACAATGTTCCATCCCAAAGGCCGAGTGTACAACACGAAGAGATGAACATCAATCAACCTTCTCCATGGTAAGTATCTTTACTCTGGCAACACCATAACCATGATAGATTAGGAAACCTCTTCGTCAGCATACCCTTGAGCACTTAGCTCAAGACCCGCAATTTTTGCACCATACTTCTTCCAATGCATTTTCCAAGTAAGCATTCATAGGGCTACATTACAAGGCCATGCACAAGGCACAGATTCTCCTCAACCCATGCACGAACACACTTATTCATCACTCAATATGGGTTAGGAGTACTTGGCATGACTACTATGAACATCAACTGTGGAAGATCTAGAAAACATCAACGAAGACTCACAACGACACAGTCATGCTGGAATCCCAGGAAGAAGCATATACCAAGAAAACTACAACTTGCAAAGACTCGCAGTGATAGATGAAGAACCAAACACATCTGGAAGTCAGACGACTTTTGTTCAGACAGACGGGACGCTCCCTCTCAAGGCACTACTTGGAACAACCACTACAACAAGGGTATGTCAGGGACGACAGACTCGAGAGGGGGGGGGAGTGTTGAAGCTCAAAGTCAAGGACAAAGCATGGAAGCACATCAAAAGGTGGACACACAAGGAAAGGGAGCAAGTAGGGAGCTCCATGAAGTGTATGTCAAATTTTCATATGAATCCCCTACAAAAATAGTGATTTTCATCACTAAAAACCATTGTAAATACCATTATCTATTTTTATAACTCCATATTGTTCAAGCAAAGGAGTCCTTGAGCTTGAGGAGTATTAGAAGTACCATCATACCAATTTTCATAATTTTTAGACTTCGTTTGAGCCCTCAAATAAGCCCTGGAACCTAATTTTTAACTAGGCCGGACACTAGGTCTGGACAGGGCCAAAACTAGTCAAAAAACTATAAAAAGAGCTAGAGAGCTCATTTTGGGGGTTAGCTTGTTAGAGAATAGAGCTTTTGTAAGAGAACTCTTTTGCAATCTAAGCTTTCCATTGTTCCGCTCTTTGATCTTACTTTGTGCGCGTGTGTGTGTATGTGTGTGCATGTTTGTGTGCTTTCACTCACGCACTTGTTCCTTCACTTGCTCGTGGTCTTCATACCGGTCCTCATGTCTCCGCGGATTGACAAGTAAAGGAGGTGGTGCTTACGCTTGAGCTACAGCCTTCATGCAGGAGATATTGATTTGGTATATGTGCCTACACAAGATAATGTGGCAGGCATATTCACCAAAGCTCTTCCACGCGAAAAGTTTGAAGCTTTTCCCAAAGCTTTAGTCTTATTACCTTGTGCGGGCTGATCTGTCACTCCCTATATGTGTTCACATCATTCGCTCCAGGGGGGTTTCTTACACTTATGTGTTCCTCGAGTAGCTTTGATGTGAACCTTTTCCCTATACATGGGCACTTTTTACGCTAGACATTTTTTCCCCATGTTACCACATACTTGATACTCTCATATGTGGTGGTACTTTGTACTTAGGGATATTATTCAGCTCTTACTTCAGTTCAGTTCATCATCAATAGAGAGAGCTATCCCATCCATCGTCTTCTCCGTGTGTCTTGCTGCATCTGTGTTCCTTGTGTGTGCTTCTTGTGTGTCTCTCGCACTTCTACACTCACCCAACATATATATCTTTGGCACAAAAAGACAAAATTGCCTGCACAACACTACAGTAGTGTTTTTGGAGATCGAAACGAGCTCAGTTCACGATTTCGGCACAACAAAGCGAAGCCCTTTTGATCTTCTAATCACCCTGAGTATGCTCACCAAATTTCGTGCAATTCTAAGACTCTGACCATAGGGGTGCATGAAGCTGTTGGAGTTAGACGTTTGCAGAAGCACATGAATAGCACAAGGAAGAAGAAAAATCTTGGAACACAACACATAATATTGAATGTATTACCACTAGAATGTACAAAGATAAGTAGCCCATTAGGGCAATAGGCATATATACAAGCCAAGGGAAAAAAATCTCCTAAAGAGGGAAAAAAAGTGTACCGATGGTCCTAGTGTGTTCACACACATCACTACCTAAATATATCAACAAATCCCCCCTGGGACTGATGCAGTGAACAGGGAGCTTGCACTCATGTATAATTAAGTGCCAACCTATGTGGAATCAATCCACAAAAGGAAGTAAGCCTGAAGCTTTGCGGAAAGCTGCAAACTTCTCCCTAGGCAGAGCCTTTGTGAAAAGGTCTGCAATGTTCTCTTGCATGGGCACATATGCCAAGCTGATCTCTCCAGCAGAGAACCTCTCCCTGACATAATGATAATGCACCTCAATGTGCTTAGTGCGAGCATGGAACATAGGGTTCCTCACAACTACCAATGCGCTCTGACTGCCAATGAAGATGGTGGTGGTAGAAGACTGACCACACCCAAATCGGCCATAAGACATCTGAGCCACACACACTCAACAATCGTTGTCAAAGCTACCCTATACTTAGCCTCACAACTGGAAGTGGTCATAGTAGGTTGCTTCTTGCTCAACCAAGATATGCATGAGCTACCAAGCATGAAGCAAAAACCACTAGGACTCTCCTTTATTTTTATATATATATATGTTTCCAAGACAAAACCTTTCCTTTTCTATTTTAATCCAATATTGCCAAAATTATTTTTACATATTTAGTAATAGGTTTTGGTTCATATGAGGGCCATAGACCCTACCCATACTATAGAGGATTTTGGTAATTTATTTATTAATGTTATTTATTAATTATATTTTTCCTCATCATGGTTTTCCAAAATGTATTTAGTTATTAATTAAATGTATTTTTTGCATCATGGTTTTCCAAAAGTTATTCTATCATATTGAGATTTTAGTTTTTGTAATCACTTTTGGGTTTCTTTATTTCAAAATTTATGTTCCAAAATAGATTTTAGCTCTGTATATCATTCAATCACATTAACTTCCAGTTTTCCATTTCTATGCATATGATTTTACATGGAATATGCTTATAATTGTTCAGTGATGGGACATTTGAACTACATCAGAGTATACCCAATCTTGTGTTCAATCTCTTGTCTCTCTCTATTTTGTGTATGCTTTTGTGAGATTTCATTTTTGTACTATCTATGCCTATGTGCATCTACAAGATCCGGTTAACACAATCATAGTCTCTTGCCTAATAGTGGGCTGGGAGGATATCCATCAGTGAAGTCTTCCTTCTACTTGTTTTTCTTGTTTCCTTTAAAAAATTTAGTTATCACATTAAATGTCTTAGGTGATGTATTCATTCAATGTCTTAACCTTTGGCATCATCAATAGAAGGTCTTACACCATCTCTTAAGCCCCATCGGAATTGGCTTATGAAATAATCCTTGTGCCAAGTGAGATTAATCGCCTAATTTTTGATGCATAGGTAGAGGTAGGGTGGTTACCTTGATGTAGCTTCTAGATTTTTTTTTATTTTTTTTTTTTGCCACTCAACTCATTTTTGCATCTCCAAACATGGTGGTGAGCTCCTAGAGAAACCCTTAATAGTCATGAAGTACTAGCATGTCCTTCTCCAAGATTGAAAAGAACCATAACAATGCTTGACAACAGATTAGGGTTCCAATAAAACCAACTTTGGATGCCTCTTCAGGGTTTCCACTAGGCTTCATACGGATGTATAATTTAACTTGCTGCAAGAATATGTGGAACTTCATGCAATCACCATCGAACTTTTCTGGCATGAAAATCTTGCGATTCTCCATGAAGGATGAACTAGGAAGTTGATTTACTTGAATTCTTCCTTGATTTGCTTGAAGATTTGTGATTTCTTCTTGTAATTTTTGGATGGGTGCACCTACATGCATGAGATGTCCCATCTCGACTTCTACCTGTCAATGAGTTAGGTCCTCAACTTGTTGTTGGAGAGTGTGAAACAATGCCACAATATATTCAACTATGTTCTCCATGATGTGTAGTCTTGGATAGAAGCTCGCCTTGCCAAAGTGTCAAAAGAGCACTAGATTGTGTCCTTTGACTAGACTAGACAAGATTTTGGAATTATACTTCTAATTTCATGATAACCCACATAGGGAAAATAATACAAGAATGTGCAATTGATACAAGAAGTCCCACAACGCGAGACTCATAGGTATGGATAACTAGACTAGACAAGATACAAGAGATCCCACAACTCGAGATCATAGGTATGAAATAATATATTTGTGTTACAAGAACTCCCTTGAGGGAGATGGACTAGGTATAAGAAACAACTAGATGGGATCTCATACTACAAGGTCAGGAGGACAAGACACGTTGTCCACGATACTAGATTAAACATGATTAGAAAAAGGAATAAGGCTAGAACTCAAACTAGAACTTGGAAAGCACTTACTTGGAGATTGTGAATCCCTGAACTCCCAAGACTTGCATTGACAAGACTAAGAATGTATGTGTCCAAACCCTCCTTATATAGGTGTTCAAGGGTGGTTATGACTTGAAGATGTCATCAATGATATCAGCAATTTGAAACAGAACCTCAGATGTCATAATCAAGCAAGTAAATGGTCAATCTTAGGGTTTTTCATGTTTCGGACATGATGGAAGAATTAGTTTCTCTAAATTCTGAACTAATCATGAGATATAGAAAGTCACATTGAATTTAAGGTTTGAGATGGTTTCCATTGTGTCCATGACAGATGACTCCTTTCCCAAAGCTTGTGGTGTGTAGAGCAAGAATATTCAAGAAGTTTAAACAAGTTCCCTTGATTTTTTGAAAACAAACTTCGAAAAAAAATTGATGACTCATAACTCTTCATATACACACTACTAAATGAGGTGAAACTTGCACGAGTGGTAGCTCTTATTAAAGAAGCTATATGTAAATTTCCAAGCAAAATGGTTCATCGTGCGAAAAGCAGAAAGTTTCCAAAGGTTTGTTCTTCCTCCTCTCTCTATTATCACCCTCTCAAACTCAAATTGATGCAAATGAGCTGACAAGCAATCCAAAATGCCTTTCCTACCTTCTAGCTTATACAAGATGAAAACACACATGAACTATAGGTTTAGATTATTTTAGTTAACAATTTATCTTGTGAAAGAAGCTCTCTTGGAGAATCCTTGAACTTTCACACTTCACGTACTTCTACACCTTCAAAAAAGCTCCAATATGTTCTTCTAGCACCGACAAAGGCTTAGATCCTTGTCAAAGGCACCAATGGCATTTTCCATAGACCCATAAGGCTCTAAATAGTCACCTATTGGCATCAAAGGGATGGTTGGAAAGCACTAAATTATCAATCGAGATCTACCTGATCGAGAGCATGAAAAGAAGAAGATCATATATATATATATATATATATATATATATATATATATATATATATATATATATATATATATATATATATATATATATATGGGAGAGAAGAAGAGTGGAATTTCATGATTACCAAGTTGTAGACTTTTTGGCAGCAATATACGTACGTGAATTAGACATATTCACACCTCCTTGTCGCATATCAAAACGTGCAAAATTAGAAGTTCTACATGTCTTAATGTCGAGACCTACACTTGCAAGGAGAAAATATGCTTCAAAACTCTAAAAGATTCAGCTTACCTCAATCTAGAGCTCCTTATGTGCATAGAGTTGCTAATGCAATGCCTCAAGACCTATATAGCCCCTTTGGAAACTCTTTTCTCGCCATAGCCATCCCATAAGAGCAAGGAAGAATGAGATAAGTGAGGAAGAAAGGACAATTACGAGATTTGTATAAGAACTCACCAGTGGCAATGGAAAAAGCCTACAAAATTGATCTCCCATTGAGTTTTACACAAAATGGGTGGGCCTTGTTCATTCCAAAATGGCGGGCCTAGTTAAAAATAATCATATACTACTTGTCGAGCTATTCTATCCATTTTAAGCTACTTGGAGCAAAGTTTATACATATGGTAGTCTTCCTATTATTGATATATTTAGGTACTGATGTGTGTGAACACACTAGGACCGTCGGGGCACTTTTTTCCCTCTTTAAGAGGTTTTTTCCCCCAGCTTGTATATATGCATATTGCCCTAATGGTTACTTACCTTTGTACATTCTAGTGGTAATACATTCAATATTGTGTGTTGTGCTTCAAGCTTCTTCTTCTTCCTTGTGTTGTTCACATGCTTTCACAGACCTCAAACTCCAAAAATTGTATCAGAGCAAGTCGCCGCTTCATCTAGGGCATCGTCAACACCTCTGAGCTTATTTCAGCCTCCGAATGCATTATTGCAGTGCTTGTCTAGGAAAATTTGTCTTTTTGTGCCAAAGATGTACACAGGTTTCAGCTCGCTAGTATAAGTGTCTCAAAGTCTACTATGGATTTAGCAAAACTTGACAAGGTAGTTCTGTTCAACTTTTTGAGATACAATCAATTTTCTGCATGAGGGTATTTTATTCAATGGCCATGGCTGAAAGTAGTGATGTATTCCATATGTTGGCTATTGAGGATAAGTTGGATGGAACCAATTACCCATTATGGGCTTGTATGATGCATCATGTATTGGTTGCAAAAGGACTGTGGAATATTATGTAAGGTGTTGAAAAGTGTCTATTACACATGCAAACACAGTTGTTGAAGGTGATGTAGACGGCATTGAAGATGACAATATTCGTCATGTTCCTATTCTTATTGCCGTTCTTGCTTCACCTACTATAGAGAAAAATTGTTGAAATGGTAGAGATGCTCAATCACATGCATTGATAGCCTTGTTTGTCAAACGTGCCATTATTCCTCACATTCGCTCTTGCAGAACAGGATGCTTGGAATACACTTACCACTTTATATCAGGCAAGGAATGAGGCTCGTGTTGCTTACTTCCAAAAATAGTTGGAGAGTGAGCACATCAATGAAGGTCACTTGTGCAAACAATTCTAAATGGTCTTCCCAATTCATATCAGAGTTTTGCTTCTACTCTTCATTTGATGATGAAAGGCAATCCAAATGCCTTAACATTTGAGGAGTTAGTCTCTGTTCTATTGCAGGAAGGTCAGTCTAGACAAAACAAGTCCATTATGCGTGTTGCAGATCAAGCTTTTTTGGTTAGTCAGAAGGGCAAAGGAAAATGGAGCTCTTCTACTAGTAAGCAGAAATCTGCTAATTTTGCACAATCAAAGAAGGATAACAGAGATAAGAAGAAAACAAGAAAATACTAAAGAGCTTTCATAAAAGGAAATGACATGTCATAAAGAGCTGTCCAAAAAAGGCTACTAAAGAAGCAAGGAAGAAAGAGGTTGGAATGGTTATTGCAGAGGCCTCTACACCCAAAACAGAGTCTGTTAATCTTGTGCAGAATGAAAAATGGGTATTTACCACTGTTTACAATTATGACCCATCTTCACATGAATAGTGTATGTCTGCAGTAGACTCAGATGTTTGGTATTTTGATAGTGGGGCAACCAAACATATTACCCCGCTGTGTAGTTTCTTCACTTCACTCGATCCTACCCCTATAGGGAATACTATTGCATGGTCCAACAACACCTCTTATCCTATCATGGGAGTTGGTACGATCATTCTGACTACTACTAATGGTAGTTCTTTTACATTGTGAGATGCTTATTTGTTTCAAAGATCAAGAAGAATCTATTATCAGTTTCAACTTTAGCCAAGATTGGATTGGTTGTGAAATTTCTTGATGACAGATGTACAGATCATGATCTATCAAATCGTGATGTAATTATTGCTTCTCGCATTTTATGTCATGGGATGTATAAGCTCATAGACTATGAAAAATATGTAAATGATTCAGCATGTGTAGTACATGATTCTCAGGTTATGTCAAATGCAAAGATTTGGCATGCATGCTTTGATCATCTGAATTTTGCTAGTTTGCTATGCCTACACAAATCTGAAATGGTGTCCTCTCTGCCCAAACTTGAAGCACCTGGTAAACATTTTTGTGAAGGCTATATTTTGGGCAAAATTCAGTGTTCCTCATTCCCAAAAGATGGTTCATCTTGAGCTACTCATAAATTTTAGCTTGTTCACAGTTTTGTTTGTGGCCCTATGCAGACCCTCTTTTGGAAACTGTCTTTACTTTGTGACTTTCATTGATGATTTTTCTAGACATGCATGGGTATATCCATTGAAAGCAAAGTCCGAAGTATTTACGTGCTTCAAATAGTTTTTGGTTTTAGCTAAAAATCTATCAGCATGTAAAATGGGCACCCTCCATTTTGATCGAGGTGGGGAATATATGTCTTCTAATTTTAATGCATTTCTGGCTGAACGTGGGATAAAACATCAACCTACAGTGTCGTACACACCTCAACAGAACGGAGTTGCTAAACAAAAGAGCAGGTCACTCATGGAGATGGCAAGGTGTATGGTCAAGAGGCAGGCTTTACCACATAGTTTCTCGCTTGAGGTTGTCATGTGTGCAACGTATGTACTTAAGAGGTGTCCCACTAAAGCATTGCAATCGATCACTCCATATGAGGCTTGACATGGTTGTAAGCCATATGTTGCTCACCTACATGTTTTTGGTTGCCTGGCATATGCATTAGTGTTTGAACAACAATGTAGGAAATTGGATGATAAAGTAGTGAAATGTATTTTTGTTGGGTACAATTCTGAAAGCAAAGGCCATCATATATATCATCTATATCATCCACATACTAAATGCATTCTAGTTATCCATGATGTTGTTTTTGTGGAAGATGTTATTCAACCTTTACTTTCATGTACTAAGGAGACATTTGTTAGCTCCAAAGATATGTATGATACTTTACTACCTCTTTTTACATGTGGACAGTCTAGTGCTAGTCCTAATGAGGCAACTTCTCAGCCTTTACAAGTTTCATATGATGATGCTATGGCCGCATCTAGTCTCTATGATGAGAATGAGCCTATTTCATTTGATGAAGTACAAATTTTGAAAATTGGATGGCATCTATGCAATCAGAATATGATGCTATCATGAAAATGATACCTGGTCTTTATGTGACTTGCCTCCTGGCAAGAAGGCCATTGGCACTAAGTGGGTATACAAGTTGAAGCATAAGCCTCATGGAACAATTGAGAGGTATAAGGCTAGGCTTGTTGCAAAGGGTTACGCTCAAGAAAGAGGCATTGATTTTGATGAGACCTTTGTTCCTACATGCCGAATGACTATTAGTCATAGCATATGTGCACTTGCAGCTCATCATGGTTGGAATGTACATCAGTTGGGCATTAAAATTGTGTTTCTAAATGGTGACTTTGCATGAAGAAGTGTATGTTTTTCTTCTTGTTGGCTTTATGCAGAAAGGGCATGAAAACAAGGTGTGCAGGTTGAAGGCATTATATGGGGGCAAGCATCATGTGCTTGGTAGGAAAAGATACATGCCTATATGATTGCACATCGTTTTGAGAACATTTTAACTGAAAGCACCTTATATTTTAAGCATGCAAATGATGTGCTTCTAATCATTGTTGTCTATGTTGATGACATGCTGCTCACTGGTCCTCGTGAGAAGCATATTGTTGATTTTAAGGCTGATTTTCATGCCTCATTTGAGATGCCAAATTTGGGGCATTTGCATCATTATTTGGGCATTCAATTTATGCAAGTTGATGGCTGAATATCTTTGTGCCAAACAAAATATATTGACACATTATTGTAGCATTTTGTCCTTGAAGACTGCAAACCTATTGCCACTCCTATGGAGACAGGTTTACAATTGAGTCTTCATGATGTTGGAGATGCATTTGATGTTGCTCTCTATCAGTAGGCTATTGGATGGTTGATTTACTTATGCATTACTCGGCTAGATATTCAATTTGTTGTCTCACAGATGAGCAGATTTATGCATTGCCCAAGTGTCAAGCATTGGCAGATGGTTAAGCGTGTCTTTTGCTACTTGAGTGGTACCCGGCTACTTGGATTGTTTTATCCCAAGAGGGGATCACTACCGCTAGATTTACATGCTTTTTCTGACTCTAACTAGGCTAGTTGCTATGACACTTGTATGTCCACTAGTGGTTTTTGCTTCATGCTTGGTAGCTCATGTATATCTTGGTTGAGCAAGAAGCAGCCTACTATGGCCACTTCCGATTATGAGGCTCAATATAGGGAAGATTTCACAGTGATTGTTGAGTGTGTGTGGCTCATATGCCTTATGGCTGATTTGGGTGTTGGTCAGTCTTCTGCCACCACCATCTTCACTGACAGTCAGAGTGCATTGGCAGTTGTGAGGAACCTTGTGTTCAATGCTCACACTAAGCACATTGAGGTGCATTATCATTATGGCAGGGATAGTTTCTCTGTTGGAGAGATCATCTTGGCATATGTGCCCATGCAGGAGAACATTGCAGACCTTTTCAGGAAGGCTCTGCCTAGGGAGAAGTTTGAAGCTTTCTGCAAAGCTTTGGGCTTACTTCCTTTTGTGGATTGATTCCACATAGCTTGGCACTTCCTTAACCATGAGTGCCAGCTCCTTGTTCACCGCATCACTCCTAGGGGGGATTTGTTGATATATTTAGGTAGTGATGTGTGTGAACACACTATGACTATCGGGGCACTTTTTCCCTCTTTAGGAGGTTTTTTCTCCCAGCTTGTATATACAGCTATTTCCCTAATGGGTTACATATCTTTGTACATTCTAGCGGTAATACATTCAGTATTGTGTTGTGCTTCAAGCTTCTTCTTCTTCTTCCTTGTGTTGTTCGCGTGCTTCTGCAGACCTCAAACTCCAACACCTATGCTCTTGGGAACTACAAAATTTAATACATCCATAAAAATAGAGGTCCAACCTATAGAGGTAAATTACAAAAAGATGATGATGGTTCAAAAAAAAATTCAGCATGCATTGTGTTGCTTCTTTCTGTTCCATGCCTCTTTGTCATCATTTACTTGAATCTGATCCTTTGCCAAGTCTTTCATTCTCAAGAAAGATAAAATAATGCACATGTTTGATTAAAAAAGTATGCATAATGAGCTCTAAAAATTCCTAATGTTGCAAAAAATAAATAAATTCATCAACCAATACTGGATAATTAAATTTGGTCATCTTCAAATGTCACATTCTCATTTGGTAGTTTCAATGCTTAGCTATTCATATTTGAATGGTATCTTTTTTCTTCCATCATATGTTTGCATGTAGGTCTTTGAATCAAGCTTCCTACACTTGATGACAAAGTAGTTGCATGCTTCCTTTCATTCGTCATATTTTTTCACTCATTTTTCGATCCATCGCATTTTAAGATTGAATTTGTGCTTCTTTTCAATATTTCGCTATATTATTAAAAAAATTATTTCTGACCTTGAAGACCATCATGCATCTCTATTTTATGACATTAAAGGCGAAAAAGGATTTTCTATTTGCATCAAAAAATCTAAAAGAATATTGAGAAAATTTTGATTATTTCCTCAATGTCCATATTTCTTCATTGTTTTTATCTGAAAACGTAAATCCTTGAAACCAATGAAGAATGATGTTGAGTTTTCTACGGTAGATGTAGAGGAGGAAAGAAATAAATACGCAAGTACACGTATATGGAAAAGCTCTATAAGTCTATTTTGTGAGTGCAAAGTTTCAAATCTAGAGAAATTTGAAACACATAGGAAGGGTCCATTGGCTTTTATTATGCATTAGGAGTGATTTTCCTCCATCATATTCCAGATATATATCTTTCTAGTGAGATAAGAAGAGGTTTTCCAATCAACTTTTTTACAAATTGCTCGGGCCACACTGTTTCTCTTTTAAATAAATGTGCATAGGATGAGATGAGACTCTTTGTGGTAAATGAATTGTTGAAGAATAATTCAAGTATACATTTGAAAATAACACTTAAATATGTTTTTGAGAGACTAGTAATCTACAAGCACAGTTTCATTTGAGCACAAGGTTATTTCAAAAGAATTTTGTTGAAGTCCATAATGGAAAGCTTTGCATCAAAATTATTCAAAGTGCATTGTTTCCCTACATGTTTTATATGCGTTTGTCAAATCGAACGAAAACAAATATTAAACCATCCTTTAAATACTGTTTGAAAGAAATTTTTGTGGAAAAATTTATGTTTTCATCATTCATTGTTCTTGTAATTACAAAACATAATGTAAACGTCATGGACTCAAAATTGTTAGATATCAAGCCATACCCAACCTCAATAATAGGTTTGCACTAAAAGGTCCTTTTAGGCAATTATGCATGGTGCAAACCATAAGGTGTCTACTTCAAAAGAGAGCTCCACCAACTGTTGGGAAGCCAAAGATTTAAATATTTTGATTGATTCTTTGCATGGTCCATCGAAATTATGGGAACAAAATGTGGACAATTTTTTTTCAGTAACCTATTAGAATCACATTCTAATGCTGCTATTTAATTGGTTAATGCATGATAATCTATGGAACCAAAGGTGAAAAAGAATGGAAGACTAGAAAAGCTTTGCTGAAATACAAAAATCAAATAAGATTAAATGAGAGAACATACAAGATTTAAGAACAACCTCATCAACAGAAAGCAGTCTCAATTATAAGAGTTACCCCCTTTCAAGTGGAACATGGTGATCACCACCAAGTCATAGAATTACTCAACTCGATTTTCGTTGTAAAAAAATGAGCATAGTCAAATAAATTGCAACAAGATAAACTAGCATAAGTTAACCACATATAAAATCATCAGATATCTAAAATAGAGCATAACAGTTGTCATACATTCGAAGGAAACCTACATTTAAATTTTCTGAGAGTCCTCAATTGTGCCTCCAAACTGGAATATATCTATTCCACCATATGAAACTCGGAAAAATGAAACACTTACCTATAAGATAGATATCCTAAGGTCTGCAACGAAATGCTATGGAAGTCCATAGTAGAAAAAAATCTCCCTTTTCTTGGTCCAATATAGCAACCTTTTCAATTGCTTGTGACATAAACCTCTAGAGCAATCTTTTTTTATTTTTTAGTATTTTTTATTGCATAAAAGTCTGAACTGCTATCTACTAGAATTTTGTGTTACTCCTTCACATCTTTTCTTGCCCCCACCCCGAGGCCATCAGGCTTGCACTCCTACCCTTCAGCTAGAGTGACAAGGGCTTTTGAATTCACTAAGTACATTGCATCCCACGTAGCAGACACATTTCAAGTTGGAAGGAGAGAGAGAGAGAGAGAGAGTGAATTGGTGGGTTGGTGCTTCTTTTGGGGATCCCCTGTAGTTTTCCATCATCTCCTTATATGCTCCTGATATCGATCCGAAAAGAGTTTCCACTTGGCATTCATTGGATTCTCTGTCCCTCAACGTGGTTCTCTGTGGGGACTTTATATGGTAGAGGTCCTTTCTGACAAATGGAGGAGAAAGGGATGGGTGATTGATGGGCAAGAGAAGGAAGTTTGGGACCAAGTCAAGCTACACCTGGATCTAGTGGAGATTAAGGATGTTGTTGGTTTCTCGTGGTCAAACCTCCAAGATGGTGCTGACTTGCGGGAAACCTAGACTCGATAGGAGCTATATCCTACAGAATATCATCAACAAATGGGACCCCCCTTCCCTTTCCCAAAGTGTGGACCTAGTCTTCTCTGATCATTAGCCTATTGTGATTATCTTCTAGCCAATCGTGAGTCTCAAGAAAGCCCCTTGGTTTCATGACAATCCGGCCACTCTATCTCCCCCCTCGATCCAGCGCGAGATTACCGAGGCTTGGAGCAAGGCCTTTGCCTCTTTCTCGTCGGCCAGGTGTTGGAGGAGAGCGGTTTATGAAGACTCATTACATCTTGGCCACGCCTCATAAGAATCTTCAAGCCATTCCTCGTGCTAGAAGGGAAAATCTCTATCGGAGGTTATGGTGTTTGGAGGTAGAAGTTAACAAAGGCCACTAGCAATACCATACTGGAATCCAAAAAATCAAAAGCATGATAAGATACGAAGAAAATCAAAGAAAGAATCTACGAATATACTTTAAAGATTGGTGGGCAGGTAGGGAAGACAGGCCTACTAAAGAGATGTGCAATCTTCTCAAGAAAAAGCAATCCAAGGAATCGATTTCGTTCATGATGGATGCCAATGGGGTTGAATGCAAAACAGATGAAGAAAATAGTACACTGATTGTCAACCACTTTACCCAGCTCTTGGGCATTTCCACGCTTCTTTCTCCTCACAGACACAACTGCATGGAAGTCATCTCGTGTGTTAGAACCAAAAAAAAAAACTGCAAAACCTTAAAGCTCTTTGAGAAACTTCCATCTCCGATGCTGAGATTCTGGAGGTAATTGATTCCATTCCTAATGGCAAGAGCTCAAGGTTGGATGGCTTTCCCAATGAGTTCTCCAAGACCTTCAAGCATGTGGTGGCCACTCCTTTACGTTTGGTGTGGCAAGAGGCTATCTCCTTTGGCACGCTTCCCAATTGTCTCAATGAGGGCATCATCAAGCTCACTTACAAAAAAGAAAGCAAAAATAGAATTGAAAATTGGAAGCCTATTACAATGTTGCAAACCGGTTACAAGATTCTGGCAAAAACGATTCAAACCGTATTACCTATCACCTTCGAGACTGGATCAATGAGGATCAAAAAGGGTTCATTAAGTGGAGGTCCATCCTCGAGGCTATCATTGATGTTTGGGAAAGTCTAGTTTTTGTTGAGGAATCAGTGCAAGATGTCCTCTTCCTTAAGATTGACTTTGAAAAAGCTTATGATAGACTCGAGTGGGACTTCATTCTCCAATCACTGAAAAACTTGGGCTATGGCCAAAAATTCATTAAGATGATCTCCACTCTGCTAGGAAATGCAACTGCTCATATAAACATCAATGATCAAATCTCCCAAGCGATTAAATTAAATCGTTCAATCAGACAAGGGTGCCCGTTGGCCCCTCTTCTCTTTACTATTGCGACTGATGGTCTCAGCTACTTGGCTAACCATCAAGCTCACTTAGGTCGTATTCAGGGCCTCAATCTACCTCTCAATCAAGGTCAGATGATCATGAGACTTTTTGTCGATCATACTAATGTCTTTGTGCATAATGACACGTTAAGCATTGAAACTTATTGGAGTTGTCTAAATACTTTTTATGAGGCATCGGGATCCAAAATAAATCATACTAAAACCGCTTTCATGGCGGTTGTTGGGTATGCCCCTCAATTGCTTATTTACCATGGTTGTCAATTGATCCCTAGTGATCAAATCTTTCGCTTCTCAGGTATTGTGATGGGATTCGATGTTTCGATGGGGCAACGATGGAACTCGGCTCTCTCTAAGCTCGAGAGCAAGCTGACGTACTGGAGAAAGGTATTCAAATTAATCTGGTTGGACATGCAATGGTGATTAACACGTTCCTTCTCTCTTCGATGCTTTACTTTCTCTCTTGTTGGAGACCAAAAAACCAAGAGATCTTCAAACTGGAGAGAATTTGCGAAAACTTCCTCTGGACGGGTGACCCTAACAAAAGGGGTATCCCCAAAATAAAATGAACCACTTGCATTAGCCAAAAAGGATCAAGGTGGTTTGGACATTCTAGACATCGAAGGAATGGCCAATAAGTTAGCAGAAAAATGGCTAATTAAAGCATGGAGCAATAGTGATTCCTCTTGGACCAAGCTTATTTTTAGAAACAGGAGTGCTCTTAAGCTTGTGGGCCTCACAAGGTGGAAGGGTCTCGATCTTCTCACTGTATTGTTCTCCCCTTTTCCGATGACTCCCGAAGGCTCAAGCTTGGTTTGTTCTCTATGGAAGAGTTGGAACAAGGTTAAATAATTTATTAGAATCAACAAAGATTGGAAATGGGCGACCGATATTAGACAAAATGATTCGATATGGTTCCCTATCAAGGGCATCAAAGGTGTGGAGTCTTGGAACCTCCAAAAAACTAGGAAGCTTTGGAACAAAGTCTTTCATTTGTGGAAACACCTCTTGAACCAAGAAACTTGTCAGTGGATTAGATTTGAGGACATTGATCCGGCCAAAAGAGTGGACTATGAAGAATGGTGTTTATTGTAGAGCAAATTCAATGCTTGGGAACGCTCGAGGACTCACCTCCTCATCAAGACTCTTCTCACCCTAAGGGTATGAGATGGCACAATAGCAATACCCTTGAGAGAATTCCAAAATTGAAGAAGGATGTGGAATTTCATGCCTCACTTAATAGGAAGTGGTGTCTAGATTGGTTACGTTGGAGGTGGAACTTTAAGTTCCAATCCTTTGGCACCCCCTCATCGAAACAAAAAAGTATGTGCTTACGTGGCAAATCCTACACCGTGGAATTTGGACCAATGTAAAAGCTAAGAAAATTTGCAAGATCCCCTCGTGGTGCAAACGATGCCTTCATGGCATGGAAGATTTGGGACACCTATTCTATTCGTGCCCCAAATCTATATCGATCTGGCAAGCCCTTGAGAGAATCCTGTCGTTACATGGAAAAATCAACTAGAAGCAAGCTTTGCTTGGTGAAGCAATCGGATGTTCATTAGCACTACGGAATGCTATAAGAGGGGAGACTCTTTGGAACATATGGAATACCAACTATAAGAAGCCCCTACCCTTTAGACATCATAGAGTGTCCTTCCTAGAGAGCAACAAGATCAAAACCAAGCGGACCACACATGAGGGAGACGAGAGGGTCATCAACCTTCTTTGTAAAATTCTCTAGTAATCTATAAGCAACCCTTGCTATGTGGGATACAAGGGATCCCATGGATGCTAGGCCCGTTCACTTGTACAGTTGTAATTTTTATTAATTAAAGTTTGGAAGGGTAGGCTATGCCGAACTTCCTATGGAAAAAAAATAAAAAATAAAAAATAAAAAACAAAAACACGATAATACGAGATGATGTATAATGTATCATGTATAGTTTTAAGTTCCTAGAGTATGTTTCAACACACTGATGTTTTTGTGCATGTATTTTTATAATATATGCAATAGTAATACATGGGTTCATGTACATGCTTACTATGTGAGAAAAACAATAACAGAGGATTGAATTAACAGCACAGTGTGATTTTTCAGGGGAAAACCAGAGCCACAACAGATACTTGCCTCCATAGCTCAGATCAATACAGATTCTCCCTTAAGCTTACAAACCAGCAACTCCAACATTCGAGGTCTACATAATGAAACTAGAATAATTGCAAGTAAGACTAAATAGGTACCAATGAAGAGAAAAAGAACATAGACAGTATATCTGGACGAACATGCATTACACTTTCAAAAATACAAAGAGTTTCTTCCAAGATTACACTTTCAAAAATACAAAGAATTTCTTCCAAGAACAAGCATTGACGCTGCAACTTCCCTTACACAAACTCGAGCATTCTATTTCCTAATGACTTGGTGGAAGAGTAACACATGCACTAAAGGCTAAACTCAGCATCAATCTTTACTCATCAAACCATTCAGCCAAATACAGCACCCTTCAATAGTGAACAATATCTTTCTGTGGAGTCTGCAATGTGAGCAGTATTTCTACCGATATAATTTCTCCTAAAGACCATGTAAAACAATGAAGAATCCTCTATTATTATGGTCTTACTTGATTACGTTTTTTCATGAGGATCTTCTTTTTAGGATGAACGTTTACCTTGACTTCAAAAACCTCACACTTGTTTTCCCTGTAAAATGCCATTGAACAATCACGCACAAATCAAACATACTAAAAAATCTGAAAAAAAAAAACTGTGGGAAAAAAAACTCAAGATTTTTTTTGCGAACATCCCATGATTGAACCATCCAACTCCCGCACTGCCAAGATTTCTGAAATTCTTGTTATAATCACCTAAGAAGAAGCTTGCGTCAAATCAGCATTCAAAAGAATAAGTTCGGAACAGCCCTAGTTGCTGAGGATCATATCAACGATGACATGTCTATTCTACTGCAACAGAACATCCAAGCAACTGGATGCTCCAATTTCACTCAAAAAATGTGTGCTATGACCAAACCTGCAATGGCCCCTGACAGCTAATTTTTTTAAATAAAGCTGCTTTTTTCCAGAAAAACCGTTCTCCATACTGTTTGGATGGAATCAGCATAATGAGAAAGCGTTTATTAGAAGTTCATCGATTATGCTTTTATATCTTGAAATTTCAAGCATATAATTCTTATCACTTTTATATAAAATCCCTTCAGCTATTTTAGACCAGTGCTAAATTCTGTGTCCAATGATTTTCCAAAGCTAACGCTTGACCTGTACACAGGTCCATTTAAGTGCTCAGAAAATGCTCTGTTTCCCACGAACCTGGGAAACAATGCTAAATCCTAGATAGACACCTTATAAACAACTGACCTTAGATTCATGAAATTGACATCATACTATACAAAGGGAAACAAAACGTTTCAGAACTCCCAGCTACTAAGGTCTTGCAAGTAATCATATTTAACGTTCAAAACCTTGGTTGCGAATCCTAGGATTCCACCTGAGAAACAAAAGATGCCCATTCACACGACTTCAGAATTTCAGTAGCTTCCACGCCTAGATTTTCATTGCACTGCAACACAATATTTTGACCAAATACACAGGAAGGCACAGCAATTTTTAAAGGATAACACAATATTTTGACCAAATACACAGGAAGGCACAGCAATTTTTAAAGGATAACCGCTTGGGCATTGAAATTAGGGGAAGATACAAATCTGCATGAAAAATTCGGATAAAGATTCATCATGAACAAGAAGGCAGAGATAATACAAAAGCGTGTACAAAACTATCAGCAAGCTCTAGCACAAGCATGCCAAGCTATAAGCACTGTATGCAAACAAACTTAATAATTTAAACACATACACCTAGTGATTACTGATTTATCCTAGAACACATCATCCTCGTTCTGTGAAGGTCATAGTCATGAACTTGTGCTTACTGTCACAGGTTTGACACCAGCTTTCTTCCAAGAGACTGCAGGCATGATCTGAGCCATATCCACGCGGTCTTTGTACATGATTGCAAAATTAAGCAATGAATCCAATAATGCATCAGAAAGAAGATGTGGCTGAAGCCCAAGTTCCACCAGCTTTGTATGCTTTGCATTGTAATAGTGTTCCTCAGCTTCAACTCGTGGATTTGGAACACTGATTGCCTTTACCTCGATCCCAAGCTTTTGCCCCGCTTGTGTGACAAGCCTGGCTAAATCATTCACTGAGAACTGTTCTGTGAATTGGTTAAACACACGGAACTCTCCAAGTTTAGCGGGATTTGCAATAGCCAACTCAACACACTGAACAGTATCCCGAATGTCTAGGTACCCTCTTGTCTGTATGCAGAAAGCAAAAGTATAATCCAAAACAGAAATTAGGAACCCTTGATTATGAGGTGCAACACAATAGCAACTTAATTAACCTCAGAAGTTTGAATATTCAGAATTACTCACAACATGACACTGTGAAGACACACAAAACATTATTTTTGGATACATTGAATATACCCCTTGACCCTAAGTCTAACAAGAAAGTCAAAGACACTAGAACAAAAACATGAAGTACCACACCTTCCACATACCATAAACTTACCCACCAGATGAAACCATTATAAAGCAAGCCTTTTACAAACCATGCACCAGCTTTTGAGGAGCTTCAAGTCCAATTCAGTGCAATTTACTAGTCAAGGGTCTACAGCATAGTGAGAATAGTATGAATTCTTATGACAATTCGATCACTTATGAGTGCAAAAACTCTCAATGAAAGTAACTCTGCATCCCACCACTTGCAGTTCTCAGTTGTCTTTCAGCCTCACTGCTCCCTGATAATGGCATAAATCAAAAGCTTAATTCTATGCATCATCATCAAGCTAACCCCAAGTCAACATGAAGAGTTTCTCTGCTGCCAATGTCAGCTTAACACAATGCCACATATAATACATCTGACATGCTCCATATCATAAAATTTTCATTCTCACAATAATGAACAAGCTTCATCTCACATCAGGTAATGGCATTTTCTACTACAACTGTGACTTAAGGTTCTTTTTATGTCTGAACTGGTTCGTTCATTGTTCTTTTCCTTCATAAGTGCACAACATACCTATAGAAACAAACGTCCAAGATTTTTGGCATTTATGTTGTCATACATACAAGGTAAAGGAGTTAGTACCCAAAGAGGGCATGGCCATCTTCTCAAGAAGAACCGATTCATAGCCACATAAAGATAACAATACAACAGAATCGTGTAACCTGAAGGTGGTGTAGAATTACCTGTCCTCCCTTACCATAAACTGTAAGAGGATGCCCCACTGCTGCCTGGACACAGAAGCGATTCAAAGCTGTCCCAAAAACTCCATCATAGTCCAACCTATTTATCAGCTCGGAATCCAAGCTTGTCTCTGGAGTAGAGACTCCATAAACCACACCTTGATTTAGATCTGTTGCCCTGATTTTCCAAGCCTTGCATGCAAATGCAATGTTGTGTGAATCGTGCACTTTACTGAGATGATAGAACGAGCTTGCTTGTTTGGGGTATGGCAAGGTATCAGTTCGACCATTATGAGTAATAGTGATGAAACCCTCTTCTATGTCAATGTTAGGTGTACCATATTCACCCATCGTTCCAAGCTTGACAAGATGACATTCGGGACTAAATTCTTTTATGGCAAATAGTACGTTCATGGTGCCGATCACATTATTGTGCTGTGTGAAGACGGCCCTGCTGCGATCCATCATGGAATATGGTGCTGATCTCTGCTCCCCAAAATGTACCACTGCTTGGGGCTCAAATGACTTGAACGCGTCTTCCAAAAATTCAAAATCACAGATATCACCCACGTAAACAGAAAGTTGTTTCCCTGATATTTGCTTCCACTTCTTGACTCTGTTTTTGAGGGAAGCAATTGGAGTGAGGGTTTGCGTACCGAGCTGCTCGTCAAAAAGGCGCCGTACGAGACTATCTACAATGGCAACTTCATAGCCAATGTTAGACAGATGAAGAGCGGTAGCCCAGCCACAAAATCCATCTCCCCCGATTACCATAACCTTAAAACCCTTTCCCTTGTCGGAAGCTGCAGCAGGGGCGACGATTGGAGATGCATCCTTCACACTTGTAGCTTTAGCTGTCACCCACAACTTCGACTTCGAGAATGAATCGAGCTGCTTGCTGCAACGCCGATCACAACCAACTTTGACTGTCGTCCTTCGGTATCCACAGAGCTTTTCACTCGACTTGGATGCCATGAACGAAGATGAGGAGAAGGACAATGAAGACAATGCCGATTTGTTCATAGTCGGCTGAGCAGAGGGCAAAGCGAGGTTCGACATGGCTGCAGCCCGGATAATGCGTATGCGCAGACGGCAATAAGAGTTCCCAAATCTGCAGCGCCGATACTATAAATTTACAGACGGCAGAGCTCATGAATCGTGATGATATGAACGAGCGCCAAAGCACTTGAAGCAAGATGCTCTGAATATTCTCAACCTCCTCTTATTTTTTTATTTTGTCTTTTGCTTCTTCTATGTGAGAAACCCTTTTGTAGTTATGTATTAAGTCACCCCGTGATTTGGTAAAGATAAAATTACGAAGGATGAGAGGAAGAAGAAGAAACACCTTCCTATTTTATATCATTTTTTTTCAATATCAATAGATTACTAAGAAGTTCATTCAAGTGATTCGAGTCTGTCTACACTCTCAAATGTTCTCCACTTAACTAGTCAAGCAAAAGCTCAAATATGGTGCCCCCATCATCAGCCTAACGGATGTATGTGGTTGTGATGATAGAAGTCAAGCAAATGAGGAGGAGATTAAAGCCATAACGGAAAGACTATTCTTAGGTGAGGAGCACTACATAAAGACCAATCTCTCACTTTGGTGCACTTTGAGATTTAATAGCTCAGAGTTCTAAATCTCCTAAATGAGCCTTTATTCCAAATCTAAGAATTTATATCTTTTTCTCTTTTACATTCTCGTGAAAATTTCTTCAAACTATCTACTCTTAAGTGATTCTACAATTCCTGTATTGTTATTGTATTTGAGTAGTGATATGTGTTCTACAATTGCCATATTGCTAGTATATTTTAGTCGTGATGTGTGTAAGCATGCTAAAGATCAACCTGTATGCATACTTTGGCTTGTGCATGCATACTTTGGCTTGTGCATGTTCTCAGCATGGTGCAATTGGTTTAAGGGAAGCTCATCTAATTTTTTTACATGGTTGGGTTTATCATTACAAGGATTATGTTTAAGGTGATGCTTCTTTATGGAATTACAATGAGATGTGGAAGCATTATATCTATAATTGTTATTACCTGATATATGCTTTTGCAATGGTGGAAGTGTTTGTACATTATAGGAGTGTAAATAGAGAGATGCATTTAGTTGATCTTGGGGCTATTTAGGCACCCATTTACACATAGTTGAGCGATGATGAGTACAAGGTTTATAGGTGTATCAAGGCTGAGGCTTCTAAGATATCTCCATATGAGATGAATGCCTAGGTTTAGCTAAGTGGGGAATTCGAGTGGTGAATATTGAGACCTTAAGCAAGCTTTGGGCACCCATATGCAAGAAGCATTGGGGCATGCCTTTAACAATTGCTTAGGTAACCATATTTATTGTGCCCGCATTGGTTGATTTCCTTGGCTTCACATAGTCATTCTCCTCATCTTGGTGGCCCATTGTGGTTGTGGCTTCTTTAGAGGAGCAATTGGTTGCTCGTCTTTCTTCAGCCATATTTATTTCACATTTAGCTAAGTTTGATTCCTTTGTGACTATGGTATTCATGGTTGATACATGCATTGTCTCATATGGTTGGTGTTGAGCCTAGAGTTGCTCCTTAGTTGTAGGTGCACTCACTTCTGGAAAAGAGGGGGGCTCCAACACTTGGATGGCTTGTCCATTAAGGCTTGAATCATCATGCACAATAGACTTGGGATCACATGTGAAGTGTGTGGACTTGGAACAAGAAGTGTTGTCATCATCCAGTTCAATCATAAGGCACTACTTATTAACCCAAACTTGAAGGAGTCGTTTCCTAAGGTTTAAGTCTGCATGATTGTATATCCAATCTTGGCCCAATACTAAAGACTCGTTAGGTCTTCATAATGGCATACCAAAAGTTTGACTATCAAGGGATTTTCATGCAAGAGGATAGGAATTTTCATCTCACCCAAGCAAGGAGTCTCCACACCACCTAATGCAATGAGGTATTCCTCTATTGGATTCATTTATATGCCCATGCCTTGACAACAAGAATACCAAACAACACTTGTGGCGATTCTTGAATGAATCAAGGCTCTCATCCTCTTGATTGTAGTGTTTGGTCCTAACTTGATTGAAATGAGTGTTCTTCCATCTATAATTCCAAGGTTGTTATTTTTACATATTTGGCACATCACCATGTGATAATGAGGGGCATTGGGTTTTGTTAAAAGATATGCATTTCTAGGGCAAGCTCAAGTTTTGTTTTTCATAAAATAACTCCATTTCAAGGCTTCTTTTGAACCTTAGGAAAGTCAAAGTACAAAGTTGAAGGCACAACCTTATCCAAAAACAGGCATTGGACCACCAAAAGCCACTCCAATGAAGAGACAAAGTCACAGGGCAAGTGAAGAGACAAGGAGGGCATGTAAAGAGACATGGAGGACATATGAAGAGTCATAGAAGGATCTCATGGCTATATAAAGACCATCCAAGCTCATTCAAGGCATTTGTGGATGTTAGGAAGTCGAGGTGCTGCATATATATGTGCCATTGAGCCATAGGCTCTCATAGATGCTCTTATTCTCTTGTATATCTCTCCTACCCTTTCCAAAGGGTGCTCCATTTCTATAGCAGCCTGTTAGGACTTCAATTTCTCTTTGTAGGAAGCTCCATTCTGAGCGTTCTTGTACTTACTAGAAAGCTTATAAAGCAAGGATTGTAGTACAAAAAGAATTTTGGAAAAAATCTTCTTTTACGGTGAGATGTAGCTATTTCTTTGTTTGTTGTTATGTCCCTAAACTTGCTAGGAAAACTGGGCTGTCTTGTGTGACTTAGTTGATAGGTCTAGAGGTGTCCAAATTCAGTGATTCATAGCTCGTTGGAAAGCGCTTACTATCTAGTTTTTGTGGCTAAAAGGGTTTTTGGAGTAAATTCAGGATTTGTGAGATATACTAGTTTTAGTGAGTACTGGTCTGAGGGCAGATAGGTCTTAGGAAGGGTCCAAGCTTCTTGTTGTGCATTTGGAGGAGAAATCTTCCAACAATGGTATTAGAGCTCCTTGTGGACATCAAGGAGAGTACAAAGAAGGAGGCCAAGCCAAGGAATCAACCATTGAAGCCTTTACAAAGCTTGAGGGAGGTTGCAAACTTGGAACCAAGGGGGAGTTTCATCTTCATCACACAAAGGGACATCACTTTCAAGAAAGGAGGTAATCCCACACCATATTTCAATTTTAGGTGATTCAAGAGGATGGGAGAGGTATCCAACCAGATTGAGAAGTTGGAGAAAGACAAAGTTCAACCTCGGAAGTTTAGGATGACAAACTTCATCATGAGCAAGGACCTAGGAGGCATAATCAATGGGGGAGATGTCAAACCGAGTGCTGTGGATCCAACTAACCCTACCAACCAAGAAAGGAGAGCAATTAGAGAATGGGAGGTAAGAAATAGAAGGGTTATGTTTATGATATCTTAGTATGTAAGCAACGCAATGATAGGTCACATTCAAAGCATGGAGACCGCCAAGGAAATGTGGGAATATTTGGAGAAGATGTTCACCACAAACACAAAGGCAAAGAAGGTACAACTGAAAAATGAGCTCAACAATTTGAAGAAAGGAGGTAACCAATCCATAGATGATTACATAATTAAAGCCAAAGGTATTAGAGATTCATTGGCAGCCATAGGACATTCAATTGATGATGATGACATGGTTGCATTTGTACTTAATGGTCTTAAAGATGATGACATGTGGAGGAACTTCATATCCTCATTGTATGCTAGGGAGAACATGCCTGATTTTGATCAATTGAACACTTTAATGGTTAATGAAGAAATATTGCAAGGTGGAAGCAAGGGCAAAGGTGCCCAAGGTCAAATGCAATATGCAGGTAGAGGAAGAGGCAAAGCATCAAGAGGTAGAGGAAGAGGAAGGCAAAGCCAAAGCAAGCAAAGTGACAACCAAGAGGACTCAAATGAAGGCTCATCTTCAAATGGCAGAGGTAGAGGCAGAAACAATAGAGGAAGAGGAAGAGGATCAAGAGGCAATGGATGCTTCCTTTGTGGGAAGCTAGGACATTGGGCAAACGAATGCTACCAAAGGAGGAACAATGCTCAAGGTAACTATGCTTCAAATGAGTCTAGTGATCAAGTTCTTGCCATGAGTCATGCATATGGAGATAGTAAACATGAGAAGGATGATACTTGGTACATAGATGTTGGATGTAGCAATCGTATGTCTTGTAGGGAGGACATGTTTTGCAATTTACAGGCTCCAAAGCAAAGAGGATGTGTAGAGACGGGTGACAACACCGAGCATGAGATCAAACACATTGGTGATGTCAAGTTTCAGGATGGCAAGAAGAGCAAGACATTATCTGAGGTATTGTATGTCCCTACTATTACAAAGAATCTCATTTCTGTTGGTCAAATGGTAGATAAAGGATACCAAGTGAAGTTCAATAGCAAAGCTTGCTTCATAGAGGATCCAAAGAATGGATTTCAGCTCACTACAAGAAATAGGGGGCGTAGCGATGCCTCGGAATTGAAAAAAAAAAACGAGAACCGTAGCTTATGTGATGGTAGCATCGCATATGCGATGGTAGCGTCGCATATGCGATGGTAACATCGCATAAGCGACGACTCTGTTTTTTTTTTAAGGGCAGTCGTCGCATAAGCGATGTTAGCGTCACTTATGCGACACCAAAAGTAGGCATCACAAATAGCGTTGCTAATTAGCGATGCTATTTACAACATTGGCAAATTGGCTGTGACGCTTTACCATCACATAAGCGACATCCTGTGTTCGAGAGTGTCGCATAAGCGACACTCTAGAATGTTAAAAAAAAAATCGATTTCTCCCGACACATTTGTGCGGGGATTTGGATGCACAGAGAGAGAGAGAGAGAGAGAGAGAGAGAGAGAAAGAGAGAGAGAGAAAGAGAGAGAGAGAGAGAGCACGAGAGAGAGAGAGAGAGAGATCGACACACAATGTGAAGCCAGGTACACACACACACATACACACACATACATATGCATACACACACACATATAGACACATAGACACACACACACATACACATACACACACACATATACACACTAATTTACATACACACATACACATGCATACACACACACATATATACACACATAGACACATGCATACACACATAGACACACACACACATACACACATAGACACACACACACATATACATACACACACATATACACACACACATAGACACATACACACTTACGCACACACACACACATCGACACACATTTACACACACACATACACATGCATACAGACACATATATATAGATACACACACGTACAAACATACACACACACATACACACATAGACACAAACACACATAGACACACACACACACACATACACACATACACATACACACATATATATGCATACACACACACACACGTAAAGAGACATATATACACACATACACATACAATTATACATATGCATACATACATACTTACATGCATACACACACATACACATACACATATATATGCATACACACACACACACGTAGAGAGACATACACATACATGCATACATAATGCATATGCATACATACATACATACTTACATGCATACACACACATACACATGCATGCA
This sequence comes from Ceratopteris richardii, assembly GCA_020310875.1. Classification (NCBI taxonomy): domain Eukaryota; kingdom Viridiplantae; phylum Streptophyta; class Polypodiopsida; order Polypodiales; family Pteridaceae; genus Ceratopteris; species Ceratopteris richardii. Next base: position 176,628,976 of record CM035422.1, on the reverse strand, counting down.
TACATATGCATACATAATGCACATGCATATGCATACATACATGCTTACATGCATACACACACATACACATGCATATACACATACACATACACACATACACACACATATATGCATACACACACATAGAGAGACATACACACACATACACATACATGCATACATAGGCATACATAATTCATATGCATATGCATACATACATACTTACATGCATACACACACATATGCATACATAATGCACATGCATATGCATAGATACATGCATACACATACACACACATAGACATATACACACACATAGACACACACACATACACACACATACACACACATATACACACAGATTTACACACATACACATGCATACACACATAGACACACACACACACATACACACATAATGATGCATACACACGCATACACACGCATACACACATACACACACACATACATTTACACACATACACATGCATACACACATAGACACACACACACACATACACACATAATGATGCATACACACACATACACACGCATACACACATACACACACACATACACACACATATATGCATACACACACATAGAGAGACATAACACACATACACATACATGCATACATATGCATACATAATGCATATGCATACATAATGCATATGCATATGCATACATACATACTTACATGCATACACACACATATGCATACATAATGCACATGCATATGCATAGATACATGCATACACATACACACACATAGACACATACACACACATAGGTACACACACATACACACACAGATTTACACACATACACATGCATACACACATACACACATAGACACACACACACATAGACACACACACACATACACACACATACACACATAATGCATATGCATATGCATACATACATACTTAAATGCATACACACACATATGCATACATATGCATACATAATGCACGTGCATATGCATACATACATGCATACACATACACACATAGATACATACACACTTACACACACACACATCCAGACACATTTACACACACACATACACATGCACACAAACACATGCACACAAACACATATATATATACAGATACACACGTATATACACACATAGACACACACACATACACACATAGACACACACACACACATACATACACACACACACATACATACACACACACACATAGACACACACACTTACACAAGAACACATTTACACACACACATACACATGCATACAATCACATATATACAGATACACACATATACACACATACACACACATACATGCATATGCATACATAATGCACATGCATATGCATACATACATGCATACACACATACACATGCGTACACACATACACATACACACATAGACACACACACACACACACACATACAGACACATATATGCATACACACACACATTAGAGAGACATACACACACATACACATACATGCATACATATGCATACATACATACTTACATGCATACACACACATATGCATACATATGCATACATAATGCACATGCATATGCATAGATACATGCATACACATACACATAGATAGACACATACACACACATATGCATACATATGCATACATAATACACATGCATATGCATAGATACATGCATACACATACACAAACATAGACACATATATATAGATACACACGTATATACACACACACACAGACACACACACATACACACAGACACACACACACACACACACACACATACACAAATATATGTGCATAGACAGACATATTTGCATACATAATGCACATGCATATGCATACATACATGCTTACATGCATACACACTCACATATACACCTACATACACATATACGCACATACATATGTACATGTATATATATTGATTTCTAACCCATTTTGTTTTATATGTACAGGTATTATGGATCCTCGTAGAGAGAGAAAGGTGAAACTCACTCTCATAAAAAGTCTTATGAGAGCAAGAGTTCCGCCTGATACTCTAGGGATCATCATGCATGAGTACTCAGAGATGCCTGATGATGAGCTTGATTATATGATCCAAATGCTTACCCAACGATCAGAGGAGGGCTCTTCTACGGCTCCACATGCAGGAAGACAGCTATCTGCTCATAGGTATGTTTTTTATCATAAACTTTTTTAATGATATTATAACACATATTTTTATTTATTTTTATCTATCTATTTTCAGGACACCCATACCACCTCGAGATCATGATAGCAGAGAAGAGGTGCCTATGAGGACATGCATAGGCACCTTAGGGCTAGAGTGCGATATAGAGCCAGAGGGGAACATTGTGTACATAGGGAATGGATTGGAGTTCAAGAGAAGATTGCGGGCATTATTGTTGGAAATGAGGTAGGCCCTTAGGCTCATGTCACAGGTCCATGGTTCCATAGTTCCAGTATATACAACATTAATTCCAGCAATCTTCCATATTGACAAAACATGAGCATACCACAACTTAATCATACAGATGATGAGACAAAGATAGAGAAAGAATAGACGACATGTGTAAGGTGTTACGTAAGCCATCACTTACTCATAGTATCATATATACCAATGTTCAATGTACAATGTGGGAGCAAAACTCTCAACCACTCTATGTGATGAGAAATAGATGAATGAGTGAATGTACAATGTAACAAACATATTCAAATGTATGGGCAGTAATCTGAATATCCATGAGATGTGTGACCTTATAGGTTATAGAAGAGTGAATATGAGTGACTGAAAGAGGAAGGATCAGTGTGAAACTGATAATCAACAAACCCACATCTGAACTTAGGCTATGGAAGACCCTAAGTCAGATACGTGTGTGAAAAGATCACATACTTAAAAAGTAGCAAAGAATGCTAACAAGTTTGCTGCTAGAAATCCTCAAACTCATGTGAACACACCTTCTTAAACACCTCATCAAAATATGCATAAAGCATATACGTACTGTTTCTCTTGTACCTATGTTGAATAGGACTCCTCCTGATATGAATGCCACAGCCTCCATAAAATTCAAGTAGTACCTGTGTGCATAAAGAGAATATGTACCTGAATACTTAACATAAGATGTGAATCTTATGTTAACCACCATCCAATGTCTTTGAAGTAGCCCGACATCTTCTTGTAGAAGACAATCTTCAACCTAATATCTTCCTGTAGAAGATAATCTTCAAATACACCATGTAGATGGCCGATCCTCACCATCAAGCTGCTAATGACCAAGTCTTCTTGCCATGAACAAGAGATAACCTCCTCTCCATGAGGTAGAGTGTGAGCACACCCTTCATCTTCTCCAAGAAGAATCACCAAGAAGAACTCCATAGCTGCTCGTCAACATGCTTCAAGTTAGCACCATGGCTGCCCCATGTGCTAGAAGAAACACCACCTCTATTGAGGTCCAAGCTCCAAGCTTGTGTTGAATACTAGGTGAAGGATGAATACAAGTGATCCAAGCTTATTCTTATATAGTGGTGTATGTATACTGAAAAAGCTTCTCAAAAGCATAAAAAACTCCATGATCGCATTAGAATAAAGCTACACGTTGAGAGTTCACGAATTTTCCCGTCGTGCGTTTGCGTGTTAATCATGTAGCAAAAAATACTTTTTCGCTGTTCGCGCTGCCGTTCATAGGTATCAAACCCAGGCGGGTGAGATAAGAGGACGATGCCTTATCCACGGTGCCCACGTCAATTGCTTGTAGGGAAAGTGTTACGGGATTATATAATAACTGTATTTTGTGGACAATTCTTGACCAACGAGTGACCAATTGTCATTGTTTCCAACAATCCCCCTGCAATGGCATATTGGTTCAAACTGAACTGGATTTGCAAACTTCATAAGCTGCAAACTATTACAAGCTTCAAGCTTGTACTCCTGCACTTCAGAACTTGTTCTTCAAAAGTCTTCTTCAAAGCTGAATTTGACTTTCTTTCAAGAAACTTGAGCTTGCTAAATATGAACCATAATACTTGAGAAAATTTGCAAACTAGATATCCAATAGTGAACTTATCAAGCAATCACCGCTTGACAACAAATGTAGCATGAACTGTCTCTGAACTTGCTATCTCCTGTCTTCAAAAACCTGAAAACATACATTGGATCTACATATTTGCATTTACCTTCAAGAAAGGTTTCTCAACGTACTTCTGCTTCGTCATGTAAATACACTAAACAAAATCAGGAACTGAATCTTGGAACCTATGACTGATAACTCACAACTTAGTGTATTATGAACATTGTTGGTTCATCTTTGATTGTACTCAAGTCAAATCAACTTAACTCAATTGAAATCAACTGAAATATGAGTCAAAAAATCTATGATGTCATCATTTCTTCATCCTTTAAATCCTTCATACCTCTTTCCTTCAGAACCTGGTATAAACATATATGTGCGCACTTCTCAAATATACCTTTCTGAAATATCAAGTTTCTCTTCAATAGAACTCTGGAACCTTCTCCTGAACAGGAACATCCTAACATGAACTTTCTCCAAACATTCTTCTTCTTCCTTCTTCTTTCAAAGATGGAACATAAAGAGAAGCTGACAAAGAAAATATAGGAATACCTGTAGGTATGAATCTGCATTCTTTTACATATGTGTGAAAATAAGTCTTCATGTTTCATCACCCCCTTGGATGATTTAACATTAGTATCCAGTATTCTTCAAAGTATATCAGACTTTATGAAATATGGAACGTCTTCCTTCTTCAATAAATCTGATCTTTAGTAATCCATACTTGTATCTGAAATAAAAGTTTAGGATCCATAATCTTCTGTAACATAACAAGTATCTTCTGCAACACAAATCTGATAGCATCTGAATCTTTGACTTACTTCTTCCAATGCTAAGAACCTTACCAAACAAAGGATAGACAACTGACTCATAAATGTTCAAGATCATACAAGATCATACAAGATCAATGATCTCTCCTAGTATGGTCTCACGACCATCATCCCCTTCTAGGAGAGATACACTCATGGAAGAGCACCCTGCAGATCCCATACAGACCATGAGTACTCAAATTGCCAATTTAAAGAGCATTCTTCATGATATATTGGCACACATCAGTGGGTCAAGAAAGAGGAAGAGCTGCATGATATTTATTTGCCAAGGATGGATGTAGATGTCCTAGATGAGTATCAAACCCCAGAAGTCCCGAGAGATAGCATCCTAGTGAGGGAGGCTAGATGGTAGCTTAAGGATATTAAGCCGCCTAGACATCATGGTTCGACTAGTGCTACGACTGCTGATGTTGTTGAGTAGTGGCTTGGAAAGTGGGAGTAGTGCTTCTGCTTGTGCCATATTATGGACGATAGGCACAAGATTCAGCAGGCCTATCTAATCTTTTGGAAATCGCTCATAGGTGGTGGTGTAAGATCAAACAAGATAAGAAAGGGCCCAAATTTGGGATCATTTCAAAATCTTGTTTTATAATAATTTTGTAGCACTGGATGAGTGGTCTAGAGCACTAGGCATCTAGTTCTTCATGAGTCAAAAGAATCAAACAGTTGAAGAGTACTCAGATTAGTATAGAGAGGTACTTCTTAAATTGTGTGATACTACACCAAAGTTTCTATAGGTCCACAATGGATTTAGTTTATGAGGATGGGCATATGGGCATAGGCTTCTAGGGTCAGAGGTCCTCATGGTCTAAGGTCAGCCGATCCTTCCACACATCTACTCCTCGTGTGATCCATGCATAGCTTTTTAGAGAGGCTAAGCACGTGCATATGATCAAGAGATTTGCAAGAGGTTAGAGAAAAGTGTCTGCTCTAGCTGATAGGGCTTATAATAAGTCCATACTTACCCCTCATTAGAAAGTTAAGGCAATGAAAGAAGGATTATGCTATGGGTGTCTAGGGTAGCACTTGTTCTAGGACTCTCTTAAGAAAAAGAAGATAGCTGCCACCATAGTCATAAATCCCACTCAGGAAGGAGTGATGATACTGATGAATTCAGAGATCCCCCATCACTGCTATCATCTCCCATAGTGGCCATGACGGTCACAAAGAAGGTCCCGACTGTGCCAAACATTATTCTTTTGCTAGTATCACAAAAAGAATATTAGTTTCACGACACAAAACTCGTTGCCATGAGGGGAGTCATGGTAGAACATCTTGTCAAAGTACTCTTTGACACTAGGTCGACACATAATGTCATTAGTTTCTGACTAGTCAATATGACAAACTTGCTTTCAAGGCAAAGTTCCATTTGCATGGAAGCAAGAGCAGCAAGATAGTTTTGATACTCTGAAACAAGTTATTTCAGAGGCTCCTATACTCAAACTGGTAGATCCACAAAAACCCTTTGACTTGGAGACATATGCTAGTGGCATAGCCATAGGGGCAGTTTTGAGCCAAGATGGCAGGCCAATAGCTTTTGAAAGCAAGAAATTGACTAGTGCATAGTGCAACTGGCTAGTGCATGAATAGGAGTTGTCTACAGTGGTGCATGCACTTAAATTCTGGAGACATTATCTTTATGGTGCTGACTTTAAGGTATACATAGACCATCATACACTTGAGTATTTTTGTAGTCAGCCAGGTCTTCGAGGCAGACAGGCTCAATGGGTTGAGCTCATGCAAGAGTTTCACATGGAAATCCTATATAGAAGAGGCAAAGAGAATATAGTAGCTGATGCATTATCATGGATAATGTATCAAATGAGCTTTAAAGTTCTAGAAATCTCATTGCTTCAAGAGATTAAGGAAGCACAGGTGGAAGATCCATATTTATTACAGATTATTAGATCCAGTGGTGATGACTTGACCATAGGAGACGCGATAGTTCTAGCTATTTCTTCCCCTAGCAGAGCAAACAAGTCCATTCTGTATTGCAATTTCTCACAGGAGAATAGAATAGTTAAACAAAAAGGAAATTTTTGCATGCCAGATTCCCGAGATTTGAGAAGAAAATTCATGCATGATAACCATGATGCACCTTCTATAGGACATCCTAGTGTTGACAAGACAATACAGCTTGTTAGAAGAACATTTTGGTTGCCTGGATTAGCCAGAGATGTCCACACTTATGTTCAATAATGCTTTATGCATCAATTCAACAAAGCACAAAGGGTAAAGACACCAGGTATTTTGCATCCTTTAGAGATTCCATATCATAATTGGGACAGTGTATCCATGGACTTCATAGTCGGGTTACCATGGACCCAAAGGAAGCGGGATATTGTCCTAGTTATGGTAGATAGATTGAGCAAGATGGATCATTTCATACCCATGCAGGAGACGATAGAAGCTCCATAGGTAGCGGAATTGTTTATCCAACATGTCTTCATATTGTATGGGTTACCGACATCCATAGCTTCAGATAGGGATGTCAGATTCATAGGACACTTCTAGAAGTTTGTGTTTGACAAACTGAAAGTGTCATTAAAGATGAACAGTGGTGATCATCCTCAGACAGATGGTCAGATCAAGAGGGTCAACCAGATTTTAAAGGACATGTTGAGGGCATATGTGTCTGGGATACAGATAAATTGGGATAGTTGTTTGCCACTAGTTGAGTTTGCTTATAACAATAGGCCTCACAAGGTGAAAGGTATGTCTCCTTTTGAGATGAACTATGGCATGAATCCCAATGCTCCCAGTACCATAGGCATGCCAAAGAAATGTCCTAGTGCTTTAGGAGTTCTTAGCGAACCTCCAAGCAAATTTGGAAATAGCTAAAGCCAAGATGTAGCAAGCTGCTTATAGGGCTAAAGAGTATGTTGATAGGAAGAGATCTCCTAGATCCTTTGAGGAAGGAGATAGAGTCTTTCTTTAGGTACTAGCTACATCTACTTCACTCTCCATAGGGAAGTGTAGTAAGCTTTCACCAAGGTTTTGTGGACCTTGGAAGACAAATAAAAAACTAAGTGAAGTTGCATACTATTTAGAGCTTCCTCCAGATTGCAGAGTTCATCCAATGGTTCATGTCAATCAACTTCGAAGGTATATTTCTAGGGAGGATAATCTAATAGAGGGTAGTGTTTCTTTGTAGGAAAGGTATAGCACAGATCGTTCTCTAGATAGGATACTAGATCGGAGACAGCAACGATTGAGGAATCATGTCATCTAGGAGTATCTAGTAGCCTAGAGAGGATTACCACTTACTAACTCTACTTGGGAATCAAAAGTTCTAGTTTGCAAGTACTTTCCCTCATTGATCATTGAGCACAATGATCTTTAGAAGGGGGAGAGAGTGTCAGACATTGATCATAGGGATCATGACATTGGTCCATAGGGATCAGTCCATGTGTGTGAGGGACAAGGGCCAGCTAGCCAAGGTCCCAAGCTTGGGGGATACCCTAAAGTACTTGGTAGCTATAGGGATGAGTGTTGCATGATGGCCACATGTTGACACTAGACTATTCAAGAACATTGCTATTTTTAGAGTACAAGAGGGTATATATGGATGGGAGGAGACACACACACACACACATTATTAAAGTCCTTTGCTCAAACTTAGATATCACATGGTGATGTGCCAAACAAAGAGGAATACCTCTCCTAGCATAGTTGATAGGAGACCATTCATTTTGGTTGAGCTAGGATGGGACACTACACTCAAAAAAATCAAGGCCTTGATTGATTCAGGAGCTTTCACAAGTGCCATTAGGTATTCATGCTATCAAGACATGAATTTGCACATGAATCCAGTTGATGCTTACCTCATAGGATTAGGAGGTGTAGAAATCCCTTGCATGGGTGAGATAAAAGTTCCAATCCTCATACAAGATTTTACCTTGACAATAAAATTATTAGTTGTGCCATCATGAAGATCTCACCAAACATTTAATATTGGGATAAGATTGGATATATGACCACTCAGTCACCTATGATGGTTTGACCAAGGCTCTTAGTTCTTCTAAGTCTCAACTTGGACAAAATGACGTTGCATGCACCCCTAGATCTCTTGTGTAGGATACCTCACCCCCTTATGGACATATCACAAACATGAAGCAAGAAGATCATACTCCACCAAACTGACAAAGCATTGTAGATACTCATCCATTCCAGGCATGAAGCATATATGAGTGAAAAAGGGTGAGCAAACAATTGTTCCATTGCATTGAAAGCCACCACTAGAGAAGTATAATGAGAAGCTTAAGTGATGACCAATGATGTAAGGCAAAAATCAACCATAGCGAATTCTACAAATTTGCACAACAATGCAGTCAATGAATCCAAACCCTAATAGTTGAAAAATCTAGATGCATAAGACTTGCTTGAGATTTCAAATTTCCCCTCATAAGTTCTTGGTTTCTAGGAAACCTTAGTTCACCCCAATCCACCATACACCTGAAAGACAGATTTTTTATTTGACAAATCATGTAATTATGTTTCTATAACTACTTGGAAATGGGTACATAAATAGTCCCAAGACCAAGTAAGATCACCATCTCTAATAAAGTGTATTATCCCTTAACCATCTCTTGTAATCTCATAGGGGAATCATCGAAGTCAACAAACCCTGTAATAAACTCTTATCCCAAAAAACCTTGTAATATATTGATGCATCATGGAAACCATGCTAAGATCATACACGATTCAAAGTATGCATATAGAAAGTCTAGTGACTTGCTTTAGGCACAACAACTTCAACAATCACTATCACATAGCACATGGATACAAGGGAAGCATGGCAGTATTGGAAAGGGGCCAAGATCTCATTGTCATGTGGATCCACGCCTACATGCGGGGTGTTTTTCATGTGCATAAAAAGATGCAAAAAAAATTCTGGTCAAGACTCTAATCATAATATGGGGAATCATGCTCTCTTTTTAGTGGTAGGAGTGTTGTAAGAATGTATGGGAGTAAAATCTCTCAAATATAAAGGTCGAGGTCGCGATGGGATCACAAAAGGATAAATGTTTTCGATCGCATTTGGTCGTCACAAATTTTGAAGCCTACGCTTTTTGTTTTCTTTTTGGAATAAGAATTTGTGTAGATTAGGCAAAGATGAAAATAGATCAAACCAGAACTCTTTCCTTCAACACAAGATATCCAAAAAGAAAAGTTTTCTTTCCACCTCTTCTCCCGCAGTCCGACTTAGCCTCCACTTTTAGTAGAAGCTCGTCTTTTCCTCCTCCCTTTTGAGCACAGATGGGCCTCCCCCGTATTCAGAATACTGCATATCATGCCTGAGCTTCGACTCCCTTTTTGCTATTTTTCCCTAAAACTCCCTCTCAAGATGAGCACCCATCCTTTCTTTTAGTGCCACGGAGAGCTTATCCCATTCTCCAGTTCATCCCTTTTGTTGCTAAGAAAAATTGACGACAAAGCAGCCCTTTTGCCTTAGTACTTTTAAATCGCGATTTTCGCATTATATATTCCAAGCTCATTTCAGTTACAGAACATTTGGGAATGAGCAGGACGACTCTATTATTTTCGTACACCCTTGATTGCACTTTATGAGGTGTTATTACCTTGTTCAGACTCGATAGCTAGGGGCAAAAAAGGATCTTCCTAGAACTCTTTTCATACCATCACTCTTGCCAAACAAGGAACCAAAACAATTCAAATTATCTCACAAATTCGTTAACGAGCTCTAACTATGGAATGAAGACATATTCCTACTGAGAAGGAGACATAGATATCAGATGCCATGAAGAAAAGGGATATACTGAAGATCAACTAGATCACAACCATCATGCCAATTTTATTTTTTTTTTCCTTTCGAGATGTTCATGCAAAAGTTTGCCTTTCTAAGGCAAGATCGCTTAACACAACCTCATAAGAATATTTTGTGCAATTTATACTTGGCAGACTCAGTAGAGATTAAGATAGATCTACCTCATTAAATCATAGAATATCCCTATGCAACTAATGTCAAATGGAAGCGAATACCCCATCTAGAAGGAGGAAGGACAAGATACGATGGCCCCATCTGGAAGACATGAAGGACAACAAAATACCAAGGAAGAGTGTCTAGCCCCATCAGATGAAGAATAGGAGTCACCTAGCTGTTAGGGTGGACACAGGCATCATGATAATCATGAAGACGAAGGTGATCCAGCATATATACAAACTCTCAAATGATTACATAAAACTATGAAAGACATTCAGTTCCATAGTCGGTTATCAAAACAACAAAGTCAAGTAGTACTAGAGCAATTGCTTGAAGAGGACAATGTGGATCCCACTATCATTCAATCCATTTGAACCTTAGCAAAATCAGTAGGAGTGTTCAAGGCTTTGAACCATATGATCAAGAAACCCAATGTACCATACATGCCAAAAGGATAGAATTCTCACCCATTCTGGAAAAACCATCCAAATCCCTCTTGCCCCCACCACTTCTTCTATGGCCATCCATCTCACCTCAATTTTCAAATGTACAGAATTCCAGTGTTAAAGCCATTAGTCAATCGATGTAAACGACTTTCCAAAAACCTCCTCACACCACCCTCTCCATTTACCACTCATGCAATGTCGTCCTTGTGAACCAATCTTAACCACCACACCAAAATACCCATCACCATCAATCCCGTACCTATCGCTATTCCCACACCAAGCTTTGAATTCCATAGTCCATCTTCACACTCTCAACTCTTTTCTTCCCATGTGAATCCCATGTATAATGCTAGCCTTTCTCTGCCATCGAGCATATAGTCAAAACCATTAGTTTTCCACTACATCTTATATTCCACCAACAATCCCACCATACACACCTCCTCTCCAACTCTCCTTCACTCCATTTCCAAGCCAATATCGCTACACTTTTCCCATCCAATCTATTTTTTCTTCAACATTAAATCCACTCTCTACACATCCTTCATTTTGGGACACTCTCCCTTCTTCACAAATTCATCATGGTCCTTTTTATCTAGAATCTGAGACCCATAATGTTCCTACTTAAAAAAAATTCTTGTCCAATTTCACAAGCACATCATCACATGTTGCAACCATGGTATCACTTTTCACGATCAACACAACACATACTACCACATCTGATCCCATGGACATATAACCACCACTCACACCACACCCCCATCCCCCACACTTCCACAATCCCTAATCCCTCCTCCACCAACATTGCCACCATCCACTATTTCTTTTCCATGTGCATCAACAATACCCATCCCGGTCCCCATCCCCCCTACATATAACACACCATACACTACACCTAATTTTGATTTGGCTATAACATATGAGGTAACCTTTTCCAAACATAAAACCTCAACCCAAGTCTCCAACATATGCTACAAAAAACTCTTTTACTTTAAGAGTTAGATAAAGAAGAAATAAACTTCTCTGCAACTTGTCATATACCAAGTAGCTCTGTATTGACACTCCAAGAATTCTTTGAGGGAACATATAAGCTGCCCGCTTAAAAAGCTTCAACATAACTCATACACATATGAGTGCTTTTGTTTCTCTCAATGCAATTCTTTGTCAAATCTACTAAATCATGACCAAGTGTAATGCAAAACAAGAAACTGCTTCTTCTTTAAACAAGATGTTCTCGTAGACTTGTCTTTGGATGTAGAGGATAAAATAGGAAAAGTATATGGAAAATATATGAGAAAAGGAAGCCTTACTTTTCTTTTGGAAATGATGGACTTTCTTCTTCTGCATCTTTCTTCCACCTGATGATGATGTCAACATCTTCAAACTTCTCTTCCATACCTTTTGTTCTTTTCATCTTGAAGTAGCAAACACTCTTGACTTTTTCTCTTTCTCTAGTACTAAGAGTAAGAGACAAAACAAACATGGTATATAAATGGAAGTGAATATAGAAACATGTTTTACCATCTCCTCATATATCTGAATCAAAATTTTGATTCAAATGTCTGAAATGACTAAATTCACCAATCTTTTGTCTGAATGATGAATTACCCTTCTAGAGATACCTCTCTAGATCACATTTGTACCTGGATATTCAACCACAAAAAATTGGCTGAAAAAACTCATCCCATCTTCACATTTGTCTTCTTAGATGAACTTTCTTGCCATGAAAGAGATCTTCTCAAAACTCTCTAGAAAAAACTCTAGATACCTGTTTTGATGTAGCCTTTAACTTTCAAATGATGAAAGCGTATAAAAGAACTCCTTGAAATCTTCAAATCTCTTCATAACTGCTCTTCTAAGACATGACCTGCAAATGATAATCTGATAGTAGAAAGTGATACCTGTGATTTGATGTTGATCTGATTCCTTCATTTTCTCTAAACCATTGTTCTTCCTTGAATTTGAAGTAGTCTTCTCTTCATCAAGTCTGGGTCTTCAAACAATACTTTTGTAAAGTATTTGCATACTCTTCAAAAATATTCGGCTGCTAACAGATCATCAACTTCATACTCCACACTGATGAATACATATGTGACTGAATTGTCTAATTCTCAAATCTCTACTCATCTAAATTAAGTGTGTATGTCAAATGTCAAATGTTAGAAGATGCTCTTAAATCATATGTTGTAAACCTGGAATTCTAGGAACCTGAGATATGAATGAGCCTTAATGCATTGATTCCAAAGATCTAAAGTTCTGAAACCAAAACCTTAGTGCTCTGATACCAAATGTTGGAAATGAGGTAGGCCCTTAGGCTCATGTCACAGGTCCATGGTTCCATAGTTCCAGTATATACAACATTAATTCCAGCAATCTTCCATATTGACAAAACATGAGCATACCACAACTTAATTATACAGATGGAGACAAAGATAGAGAAAGAATAGACGACATGTATAAGGTGTTACGTAAGCCATTGCTTATTCATAGTATCATATATACCAATGTTCAATGTACAATGTGGGAGAAAAACTCTCAACCACTCTATGTGATGAGAAATAGATGAATGAGTGAATGTACAATGTAACAAACATATTCAGATGTATGGGCAGTAATCTGAATGTACATGAGATGTGTGACCTTATAGGTTATAGAAGAGTGAATATGAGTGACTGAAAGAGGAAGGATCAGTGTGAAACTGATAATCAATAAACCCACATATGAACTTAGGCTATGGAAGACCCTAAGTCAGATACATGTGTGAAAAGATCACATACTTAAAAAGTAGCAAAGAATGCTAACAAGTTTGTTGCTAGAAATCATCAAACTCATGTGAACACACCTTCTTGAACACCTCATCAAAATATGCATAAAGCATATACGTACTGTTTCTCTTGTACCTATGCTGAATATGACTCCTCCTGATATGAACGCCACAGCCTCCATAAAATTCAAGTAGTACCTGTGTGCATAAAGAGAATATGTACCTGAATACTTAACATAAGATGTGAATCTTATGTTAACCACCATCCAATGTCTTTGAAGTAGCCCGACATCTTCTTGTAGAAGACAATCTTCAACCTAATATCTTCCTGTAGAAGATAATCTTCAAATACACCATGTAGATGGCCGATCCTCACCATCAAGCTGCTAATGACCAAGTCTTCTTGCCATGAACAAGAGATAACCTCCTCTCCATGAGGTAGAGTGTGAGCACACCCTTCATCTTCTCCAAGAAGAATCACCAAGAAGAACTCCATAGCTGCTCGTCAAAATGCTTCAAGTTAGCACCATGGCTGCCCCATGTGCTAGAAGAAACACCACCTCTATTGAGGTCCAAGCTCCAAGCTTGTGTTGAATACTAGGTGAAGGATGAATACAAGTGATCCAAGCTTATTCCTATATAGTGGTGTATGTATACTGAAAAGCTTCTCAAAAGCATAAAAAACTCCATGATCGCATTAGAATAAAGCTACACGTTGAGAGTTCACGAATTTTCCCGTCGTGTGTTTGCGTGTTAATCATGTAGCAAAAAATACTTTTTCGCTGTTCGCGCTGCCGTTCATAGGTATCAAACCCAGGCGGGTGAGATAAGAGGACGATGCCTTATCCACGCTGCCCACGTCAATTGCTTGTAGAGAAAGTGTTACGGGACTATATACTAACTGTTTTTTGTGGACAATTCTTGACCAACCAGTGACCAATTGGCATTGTTTGCAACAATTATGCGACTCTTACCTGCGCCTTGTCCACTTACAGTGGAAGTAAGTATAAATTTTACATATAAATTGAAATAAATATCTTATGTTTTATTTACATGATTTTTTTTATTTTTGTAGTGAGCACGATGAAAGGGATAAAAAATACATACTTAGTTCACTTCAGCAGAGTTGGTACAGGATGGTCGCATAAGTGGTGTATATATATATATATATATGTGTGTGTGTGTATGTGTGTGTGTAGAGAGAGAGAATAAACATATACACATACATCCATACATGTGTGTGTATGTACTCATGTATGTATGCATGTATCTATGTTTGTATGTATGTATATATATATATATATATATATATATATATATATATATATATATATATATATATATATATATATATATATATATATATATATATATATATATAATAAATACATAAATATGTAAAGCAATGTAAAAATACATTATATGTATAATAAATAAATTAAACGTAACTATCTAAACCTAAACTTAACTGAAGAAAAATAGCGAGAAAAACTAAAATGTAACTAGCTACAACTAGCATAGGTAGCCAACCTATGTATGATAAGCATAAGTAGTTGTATATGTAGACTTGGTGTGTGTGGGCGGAGGCCAAAACATATCTGTGTTTGCGATGAATATGTGTGAGTGTGTGTATACATGTGATGTGTATTTTATGTGTGTGTGTGTGTGTGTGTGTGGGGTACTACATATGCATGCAAGTGTGTTTCATGATTGTATAAACGCATATCTGTGTATTACGTGTTTGCGTGTTTGAGTATGTCTGTGTGATGGAATGTTTCTACATGTGATGTCTTCTCTGTGTACCATTTTCATCAATATTTTCACTCCACAAGCTTCTAATCAAGATGACAAAAGAAAGAGGATTAACAACATTCCATATAAGATAGAGGCTGTCCACAACTGCATATATCATACATTGAAGTCAATTTTGTCAATGTTTGACGGATGAAAGTAGAGTTGACATGAACCCTATGGACGTCATAGCAAATGAGTATTTAGAGTGGAGTGTGGCTATCAATGTTTAAAATCAATTTCTTGTTGTGCAAGCTTTAATTCATTTTCAGGAGAGCCCCATGACCGGATTATTGAGGGCTACATTAGGCAAACGAATGGAGGGCTACATTAGGCAAACAAGAGTGTCAATTTCAAAGCATTATTCTTCATCACGGTTAAAAGAATGTTGTGTGCATAGATGAAGAGGTGAATAAAAAGAGCATCCAGAGACGATTGGGGCAGAGAGCTCTCCATTTGGGGGAATTTACAGAGTTACTTTGACAAAGATATCTGTTCATATGTACAATAAATTTTTCACTACAAAAGAATAGTGGCGGGGGGGGGGGGGGGGACCTTTGCCTATTTGATTAGAGGAGGACATATGCAATAAGAAGGGGAGACAAAGGTGTAGATTAGGGAGTCATGGCATGAAGAGAGACCGTAGCAGCTTTTCTCTCACATCTCTATGTTATGGAAAAATCAAAGAAATCAAGCAGGTGC
Source organism: Ceratopteris richardii (assembly GCA_020310875.1). Lineage (NCBI taxonomy): Eukaryota > Viridiplantae > Streptophyta > Polypodiopsida > Polypodiales > Pteridaceae > Ceratopteris > Ceratopteris richardii. Next base: position 176,612,462 of record CM035422.1, on the reverse strand, counting down.
CGGTGGAATATGATATCTTCTCCTTGATTCCTTTGCTGTAAGTTCAACCCTTCAAGTTTACTTATGTGTTGAGAAACTTAATAAGGAATAAATGGTATTCTCTATCTATTTTGACTCTAAAATAGATTTTTGCCATTTTCTCTTCAATGTATTTCGACCATGAATTATGCTTCCTCTTTCATTTTGGAACAAATATCAAGGTGAAAATTGATCTCAAGGCACTATATGTATAGAAGGATCTTCTCTTCCGTGGCGTGATGATATAGTAATCCGCACTTTGATGAATTTGATAGATTTTCCCTACTTCTATCGGACACCTCTTCAGTTAATTACATGGTTCAATAGTTAATACCATTTCTATTCTCTAGAGTTTGCGTGTGAGTTTCCATCTCGTGAGTGTGTGTATTGATTGATTGTATCTGTGTTTTTGTACGTGTGTGCAGATGCATGTGGGCATGTGTAGATTTCCATGTATGTACTCGCATGTATGTCTGTGTTTTTCATATGTGCAATTGTGTCTATATATGTTTTAGTGTGTGTGCCTCTCTGTGTCTACACGCAAATGCGAGTGCATGCGCAAATCTAGGTATATGTTCGTGATCGTGTGTGTGCGTGTGTGTGTGAGAGAGAGCCAATGTGTAATACAAATTTGCATGCATGCGATTTTGTATACTTGCACATATGTGTATGCTCTTATGCATGCATATTTTGTGCGTGTTTGTAGCATAGAACGTAGAGAAAGAGTGAGAGACACAAATTCTGAGGGTGAGAGAGAGAGAGAGAGAGTGATAGTGAACCTCTATATGCTTAGTCCTAGCATGATAAATAGGATTCGCTGCAAGATGTAATAAACTCGTATTATTTCCAAAAATCATTGGAGATGAAGTATGCAATCCCAAATCTGTATATAGTAATCTGATCCATATGGCCTCTTGAGTAGCATTGGCCAATCCTCTATATTCTACCTCTGTTGAAGATAAAGCAACAGTAGGTTGCTTCTTGGAAGACCATGATATAGGCTTGTCACTTGCAAAAGATAGATAACCTCAGGTACTCCTTCTATCATCTTTGCAACCTGCCCAATCTGCATCTAAATATATCTTGATGTCCAAATCTGAAGTATAAGGAAAGTATAATCCTTGATTTTGAGTGCCCTTAACGTACTTCAAAATCCTCTTGGCAGCTTCCAAGTGAGGTGCCCTAGGTGTGTGCCTAAATTGACTGAAGACACTTACTCCATAAGCAATATCAATCCTTGTCAATGTAGCATAGTTCAGGCTTCCCACTATGCTTTGATATCCTGCAATATTTTCAAGCACATCACCTTCATGAGCACTTAATTTTTGGTTTACCTCCATAGGAGTGCTCGCTACCTTGGTATCCTGCAATTGAAATTTCTTCAACATGTCCTGCACATACTTTCTTTCTGTAATGTACATTCCAGAGTTAGTATAGACTAACTCAAGTCCAAGAAAATACTTTAGTGATCCTATATCACTTATTCTGAACTCCTGCATCATCTGATTCTTAATCTGCTTGATGCCATTAGCATCATTACTTGTATGTATGATATCATCTACATACACACATAGGTATATTACTTCTGAATTACTTCTCTTAACAAACAGAGAAGTATCTGCTTTACTCATAATGAATCCTTGATCCTGAAGGTATGTAATCAACCTATGGTTCCATGCCCTAGGTGCCTGCTTCAATCCATAAAGAGCTTTGTTAAGTTTACACACATGATTTACCTTGCTTGAGTCCTCATAACCAGGAGGTTGAGACATGTACACCTCCTCAGAAATTGAACCATTTAAAAAAGCATTTTTTACATCCAGTTGATACATGTTCCAATTCCTTGATGCAACCACACTTACCAATACCCTAATGGTTGGCATTTTGGCCATAGGTGAGAAGGTTTCTTCATAATCAATTCCTTGGGTTTGTGCAAAACCCTTAGCCACAAGTCTAGCTTTGTACCTACTTATTGACCCATTAGAATTTCTCTTGATCTTATAGATCCATCTAGAACCAATTACCTTCATAGACTCCTTCTTTGGCACTAGCTCCCCAGTATCATTCTCCTTGAGTGCTTCCGTTTCTTCATCCATAGCTTCCTTCCATTCTGTTTTGGCCTTTGTCTCTTCATATGATGATGACTCTTCAAGTGACAAATCTTTTGCAAGATAAATAGAATGCTTAGTAACTAAAGAGGTTTCATACCCATATCTGAGTGGCTTCTTGCTCTCCCTTTGTGATCTTCTGATTGCTTGGTTGGATGATTCAGGTATATCCTCCAATTTCTTCATCTTGACTTTGCCTCTGGACTTCCATGCCTTGAATTCCTCTAGGTTGATGATGTTCTCATCATCTGATTTGATGTCTTCAATCTGGATCGGCTTCTCCTTGGTGAGGCTTGGAAATTCCTAGTCCTAAGATAACTTTACTTTCCTGCATTCATTTTGACACCAAGAATCATTCTCATCAAAGACAATCTCTCTACTGACCATGAATCCTTTGTTGGAAGGATTATAGAATCTGTATCCTTTTTGGTCCAAGTCATACCCTATGAAGATACATTTCACTGCTTTAGGATCTAGCTTACCTCTGATTTGAGATGGTATATGCACATAAGCAACACATCCAAAGATCCTGCAATGATGAAGTGAAGGTCTTCTACCATGCCATGCTTCATATGGGATCATCCCATCAAGAGATTTGGATGGCAACCTATTTACAAGATAAATGGCAGTAGATACACTCTCTTCCCACAAATTATTAGGTAATTTTTTCTCATTTAACTTGCAACCTTTTTCAACAATCTGCCCTACATTCATCAAGTTCTTGGTAATTGTGGGTACATATAGATGCTCAATAGATTTCTATTTCCATCAGAGCTGGTTTTAACATTTCCTACCTTGATCACTGAGTGCTTGGTGTCATCACCCATTTGTACCTTATGTTTTCCCTTAGGCTCCTCAAGATTAGAGAGAAGAGCTACATTGCCTGTCACATGGTTTGAACAACCTGAGTCAATGTAGAAGAGATGGTCATCATTCATACCTTGCTTTGAAGTCAAAACATGAATTTTTGAAAAAAAGCTTATTTTCCATCTTACACATTGAAAAAATTCATTTTGACCTCTCCACATACCAAAACACATTTTTTTTCTTGCACAGAGCTACTGTACAAGCCATTCCAGCCATTTCTGTGCTTCTTCCCATTCGGCACTGGAGTTTTGGAACATCATGGTGCTCACATGTATTACGAACATGACACCAACACCAACGCGTGCTCCTCACTCAAAGAGTGTACATGTTCATGTTCCAACAGAATTTGCACCAACACCTAGAGGTAGCAATGAAATAGATTCTCAAAATGAATGACGTGTAGCTGGAGAGAAGAATGTTGATCTTTGGGTCAATGGTGCTTTGTATCCCTTAGATCCAATGGCTAATGTTCATCCTAGATTCCATAGTATCTCCACATTTCTACAATTCCTTGGTAGGGGTGAAGATGGACTGCTAGGCTATTGCAAGTGATGGTCTAACCATTCTACATCTATAGCAAATTATTGGATGCGACAATGTCATCACAACCATTTAACGATGCACAGTTTAGAGAGTGCTATGCACACTTTAGAAAGTGCTATCAAATCTTTGGATGAGCACAATAATAGACTCCAACATGATGTGGAAGAAAATGAGAGCACAATTACAAAGTTAAAAGCCAATCTTACACAACTAAATGAAACTCCACTTGGGATGAGATATAGGAAATGATCATTATCATCCTTTCAAGCTCTTTCAACTGGTGGTGGATCACGGAAGCGATGTGTTTATGCACTTAGGTATGTGTTTTGCTTGTTTATTTATGTTAAAAGACTTGTAGATTGAGTTTCTTATTGTGCAGGTCATTTGTTGAAGATGAGAGTGCTTCCTCAACAATGAAGGATCAATTGAAGTTTCTGAATTCTTATCTTAGCAACAAACATGTGCTTATGATTTTGGATTCACCAATAGGAAATCACATCAAAACCCAAGTGATTAAAGATTTTGCAGGCAACTTAGAAGATATTATTAGTCCTAGTGAGGTACAAATGGTATGTGATGAAGCAGGTGTTAATACTAGAGCATACACTGCATTGTACAATCTTTTGAAATAGGCTTTGCAAAACAAAGCTATTTTCCAAAGCATTTTTCCATGCCCTTACAAGGTATCTCTGAAGAAGAAGATGGCCAATGAGGCTGTAGCCAATACTCTTGGCAATTATCTGCATATAGAAGATGTTATGCCTGCATCCATTTATCATTCATCTACATCAAAGAAAGAGCTGAAAAACACATCTAGAAAGGGATTTATCTACACAAAGTACAACAATATATTTGTCAATTTGGAGAGGCTTCAATGGTTAAATTTTACAAATCCACAATTCAAGGTATATCCATTGTTTTGATAATGACATTCATAGCATTTTTATTAATATAATGTTTGTTATTTGATGTAGATTGTGGTTCCAAACTCAAGTCTGTATTGAAGCTAGACGAATGTCAAATCATAAAGGGAGGATGTATGGAGAGACTTAGTGTGACACTCATGAGCGAAGCTATGGCCCATGCCATTATTGATGAAAGTGAAGAATCTACCCATCACTTTACATATAGTGTCCAATCCGAGAAAGATATATGGTGGTTAGGTGCTATTGAAGTACCTAAAGAATCCAATGATGTTCTTACATGGATTTTTAGTAGGACCCCATGGATCACAAAGGTGATAACTTCTCAAATTCATGGTGCCAAAATCACTGTAGAAGGTCTAGGTGATTTTGAAGTAGAGTGGCACTTAGGTGGAGACTTAAAGACTATCAAATGCATGTTAGGGTGCAAACAAGGTGCATCTACTCTCTATCCTTGTCCATATTGCACATGAGGTTATAAACGAACAAAGAGAAAACAAAACAACATAGATGATTTAGCTGATGACACAGATGCATCTCCATCTACTCAATGGGATATACCTTTAATGAGGTGTCCCATGTTAGGTACACCTAATCCTGACATGTCAAATAAGGATTGGAATCCCATTATTCCATTCCCTTTAGTCAATGTCCATGTTTGCACCTTGCATGCCTTCATGAGAATTTTTGATAGACTATTGAAGCTCCATATAGAATATATATTTTCCATGAAGCCAATATTCAAGCTATAAAGAAATTGGAGGAACTTCTTAATTCAATTGGTTGTCATGGTGGAAACGTAACCCTAGTTGTTAAAAAAGTTGGAGAATCTCAAGATAGTTTGCAACAAGTGTCAATGACAGGGAATAAAGCAAGACATTTTTTTATAAGAGGTACTAGCACTCAAAATAATGAACATTATGAGCTGTGGAAAGACCTATGCATGATCACAACAGACAATGACTCTCAAGTTGAGCTTTGTAATAAGAGAAAGAAGGTTTGGTCGAGCTTTGATAAGTTGGTAGGCTTAATGGGTCTGACTAGGTCTAGTGCTATTCAATGTTAATTGTTTCATGAAACATTAGTGGATTTCACCAAGTGTTTCATTCAATCTTGGGGAGAGAGCAATATAACACACTACATTTGTAAGTGTAATCTTCTTCTAAAAGTGTTCATTGCACTTACCTTTTTCCAATGTACTTAACAATTTTTAGCATATTTTATTTGCACATGGAGCTTATTTCATGGATCAATATGGGTCATTAGAGATTTTCTACCCAAGGAATGGAAAAGTCACAGTACAAAGAGAGGGGTGTCTACTTCAAAAACACGCGACATGGTGGTGGTCCAATGCAATCAAACTACATGGAGGAGATGTTTAATTGGTTTTACCACACTACATTCTCGAGAAAGTTTTTTGTGGAATGACTTAGGGATTCAAAATTGGCAAAACTTGCAAGAACGATGCAACACAACATTGCCAGTGAGAAATGGAAGTCATCATTAGGACCTCTCCATCATGCTCAGTGGCATGCTAGGAGACAACGAGAAGGCTCAGCTTGGAAGTAAAGTGAATTCTTTATTTCCCATTATGTGGTAAAACCTATGGTTATTGTAATCTTGGTTTCAATGTGTTATTATTTATATTATAATATTATGTATGGTTTTAAACATGTTTTGGCCATTCTAGTGTGAACAAACAATTTTTATAAAAACTCTATAAATAGAGAGAACTCAGTTCATTTCACACTTTTTGCAACTCAAGAGAATGGCACACACCAAGCAAACTGCAAGGAAAGACCGCGTGTTCTTTCCTAGCCCTCATCTAGGGACACAATGCCCACCATGGTTGCAACCCCCCCAAAGACCACGAAGTGGTTCCCAGAGCACATCTGTGCCTGTGTCACATGATGGCACATCACCTGGGAGCAATCCATCTCGAGAACATGAAGTGTCCAATAGACAAGAGTATTTCACTCCAAGACGATCAGAGTCAATTTCAGATGATGAGCCACCAACGAGGACACCCATCAAGGCAAGACCCAAACAAAAGCTGATGAGAAGGGTTGTATCAGAGAGCAATGAGGAGTCATCCCCGAATGACGAAAGCAGCAATCAACCACCATGGAATGATATGCAAATTTCAACGGGCCATAGGGTGACACATGGAAGCAAGACACTTCCACAAGGATAAGGGCAAATACCAATAGAGGAGGAAAGGGAGCAAAGTCAACGACCACATCGACCACAAAATGTGCAAGATGAAGTTGGACCCTCACATCCTATACATCAGAGAAAGAAAAACTATCAACCATGACATAGACCTCAACGACAACCGAACATACCTCCCAATGCAAGAGCTCCACAAAGACGAAGGAGGAACTACAGGGCTTTCGCAGGGATATGACACTAACAAAAGTCCATTGAGCTACTCATACCACGAAGAGCTTTTGCAAGGGTCGTAAAAGAAGAACTACAAAGCTATTGTGCAGGTCTACGAATACAAGGGATAGCACTTGAAGCACTTCAAGAGGCAGCTGAGGCCTACCTCATCTGCATGCTTGAGGACTCTAACCTGTGTGCTATCCATGCCAAGAGAGTAACCATACAACCCAAGGACATTCAGCTAGCAAGAAGAATTAGAGGAAATAACCCATGACATGTGTATATTCTACCCTTTGATAGGCCTACTTTGTGATGTAATACAATGAATAATAGAAAATTTTGTTTTTACCTATATTCTTTGTGTCTTTTTTCTCTCTCTCTCACTCTCTCTATCTTTGACTCCCCACCATAAGTGTATGCAAATAACTTTTCTTTCAGTTAGTTATATATGGAATGAGTTGAACATGCATGCATTTGCCTATTGTTTTTTTACTAGATATGTACATGTTGTACCTAATATTGCCCCACAGGTCATGCAAAAAAACCCCAGCCATAGAAACAAGGGATTCAGCCTTGCAAATTTTTTGTAGGGTTGCATCCTACGTTTCTGTGGTTTGGGGCTTTTTTTTGCATTTTATGGCCTTGTTTATGCACCATATGTATAGATGAGATGTTAGGTATGTATAATACAAAGGCTAGTCACTACAAGTAATCTTTGGATTGCTCAGAATTCACTGTATAGTTGATGCCACCCATTACCAAGAGAAATTGAAAAATATCATACTATCCTACACTTTGGAGCCCATATAAACACTAAAAAAGGCCAAGAAAGCCCCAGCCACAGAAACGGGGGAATCAATCCTGCAAAATTTTTGCAAGGTTGATTCCCGCGTTTTTGTGGTTGGGGCTTTTTTGGCCTTTTTTATGCTTTTAAAGATACCTACAGACCATAGGCACAATAGACAGACCATACACCATGAATAAAAAGACTTAAAATTGCATACAATTTGTGGAGGCAATGGTAGGTTCAATTTATGAAGCACATTTCATACATAGGACTAGAAAAAATAGGAAAAACTAAAGCTTGTATTATCAAAACATTTACATCATTTCTCAACTGCCTTCAATTTCTCTACAACTTTCTTTCTCCTTTGGAGAGATTGAGGCAGCTGGTAAGTCAATACAGATCTTGATATTACATGGGGGTCTTGCATTCCCAGACCCATGGCGATACCTATTTGCCCTAGTACTTTTCCTCTAAAATTAAGTCCTAATGTAGTTACAACTAAGGATTTCCTAACCAAAATGACACAGTTAGTGCCTTGGGTAATTGTACATAGACACAAAATTTTGCTAAGGGCCTTCAAGCACCAAGTCATGGAGTGCCCATCCGGACTGTAGTCTTTATGTATGATAACAAAATCATCTTTTGGCAACTTTCCAATGTAGTTTGCCAAGGATGAACCACTCCATGAGAAGCTCAATCCCCACCACATCTTGCTGCAAACTTGTCCAGCTCAATTTCTTCCTCTTAAGAAAAAATGAGAATTCAAGCTCTTATTTTGTTAACTTAAATTATCCATTTATTTAATTTAATTACCACTTACATCATGAAGCTTGTCTTCTTCCTCCCCTCTTCTAGGGGCATCAAGATCAATGCTAGAGTGGGCCATGCCACTCTGCTCTGCTACGGGGGATGTAGGAATTTTTTGTTTCATTATCCTCTCCCACACTCTGCTGAACTCCTCCTCTGTAGTATAATTGTTGTCATCTTTTAAGATATCTGCACACACCATTGCTATGGTGTCTACCACAAAATCTCCAAGTGGGATGGCCTTCTTTTCTAGTATGTCAGATGTGTTGTCAAGTGGAACATCTGACATTGTGGAGAAAATACTCAAGCGTTCGTCTAGATGTAGACCGAATACCTTCTCAATGTCATGAAGAGAAATAAATTCCTCTCCATCCACAACGATGATGGAGAGATATTCAAGTTCCACCTCTAGTAATGTGGGCTCAAAGGGGTTGAGATTTGAAGGGGGGGGGGCCTCCTCCATGCTTGATTGCTCATGTAGTTTGTCCTCAACACCACCAGGAAATTCTTGGTGGATTTTAATGCTTTCTTTGGCAAAATTTATGACCTCTAGTTGAGGCTCATTCTTCTCCTTAACAAAACCCCCAGTGATAAGGTTGAGGAGTTCAACGAGTGTAGGTTCGGGCTCCTCATTGATGATAAAATATGTTGTTGCAATTTAGGAAAGGTACTTTGTACCCATCGTCTTCTTTTTGTTAAGTCTCTTTACTAATGGCACAGAGTCATCTAATAAGTACCCTGCATTTTCAGCAATGGCCATGAAGCACTTAAGGCACTTCATGAAGGCTTCACCGCCTTTGTGTATGTAGAGTAAAAGGTCACATGGGACCCATTTACCCTCATAAGGTGGTATTTCTATAGAGTAAAGCAAGATGTAGTACTCAAGGAACTCTATGATTTCCTTGAGCACATCAATTGTTTTGTCTAGATCAGGGACTCTAGACAATAGGTCATACAAGTGTGTTTGACCTTTGAACTCAGTTGATTCCAAGAACTCATTGAAGAGTTCACGAGGATGTTTGGGTTGCAGGGTACTGGAGGCTGAAGCAACCATTGCGCGTGATACTAGCTTGTGTGCATGCTCTACGAGTGCTTCTAGCTCTTCTTGGTTGCAAAAGTGAGAAATGAGAGAATAAGTGTTGCTTTTATAGTAGTTTCAAAATTTTAAAGTGAGTGGGACCCATTTTAAAACTAAAACTAATACCTTCAAATAAAACAATCATGCATAGAACTCTCAAAAAAAAACTTTGGCTCATAAAAAAGATTGAACATAATCATTAACCAAAATATGATACACCACATCTACACGATAGAAAAAATAAGTTCTCAGAACTTTAAAATTATAATAAATTGCACAATCCATTCAGGAAGGACTTTAATTTTATCCTCCAACCTCTTACCAATTAGCAGACAAGTAGAAACTTTAAAATAACATATTTGAGTATAAGAATTTGTATAAACAAAAGAAAAAATACCATATGCTATTTACCTTATGCCCTTGTATTCTGAACTTTGATTGATCCAGATACTCAAATCCCATTATTACTAGATGTTCTCTCACGTTGGCAAGAGTCCAATGATGATTTACTAAAATAACTTCCATTTCGTTGTTGAGTAGATTTATCTTAATTTCAAATGAAATTAAAAAACCCTCAGAACTTTGTAATCGTATCCATTCACCAAGTTTACACATCCAATGATCATAATAGAATCTAATGTACAATGGAGTATGATGTTTCAAGTATCGAAATCCTATGCCTGTTGCACCAATTTTAAAAAGGTATCTATCCCCTTTGGTGCATCCTTGTACAAGTCCCCAATTTTCACCTAGTAAACCCTCTACCTGCTCATACATGATATCTTTTAACATGAACATTGTTGAAGTCTCTAGAATTGTGAATATCTGAAATAATTGTACAAAACAATGAACAGGAACACACCAATGTAATCCTATAGATCTTGAAACTCTTGTAAATTTCAAAGAGTTGTGTATGTCCATCACCATCTTATGCTTCAAAGATGTTAACATCCATATATCACGTTGCGGCCACTCGAGCTTTAAAAGAGAATCTACCTTAATCATCTCTAACCCGCCAAAATCATTTGATGAAGAGGGTACAACATATGTATGTGTGTAAAAGAAAACTCTCTCACGTAATAGCTGAGCAGGATGGGCTTGTGGAAAGACTATCGACCCAACATCTGCATGCAATGCTTGGAAAGTACCTGTAAGACTATGAAGTGGTTGTTCTTCCACCAAGGTAGAAGGAAATATGTCTACAACAAAAAACTACACAACTTAGCTAGGTATATTATGAAATTTGGACAAAATTCAATGAGTAATACTTACAATCGATAGGATATCTCATTTTGTTTGAGTTTTCCAATTTCATGCTTGACATTGTGAAAACATGTTGTACAATGGCAACAATTTCACCATTTTTGAGCTTTTTGAAGCCTAATAACTTCCCTTTCCAATGAAGATCTAAGTTTCCACGATCTCTTACACGGTGAGGACCAACACCAGAGGGTTGCATGTACACCCATGCACCTTTGCAGAACTCATGTCCTAACCAAATTCCTTCTATAACCTTGATATTGTGACATTTTATCGTGATAACCTCATCTTTTGGACGTCTATGAGATTTATGTTTCTCCATTGGAGTTCAGGCTATGGAAGTGACAGTAGGAATTCAAAGAAGAAGATGCACAGAGAAAGAAATGGAGACACGAGAGCGGCAATGGTGTGTTAGGGAGAGAAAGTAGTGGAAAAAGGTGACTTTTTGGGATCTGCGTATGAAAATGTGAGATTTTGGAGGGAGAAAGTTGTATGTTGAGTTATTTTTGAAAAAGTCACTTTTTTCAGGTCAGTTCATGCACGGATTTGGATTTAGGACTCAAAAATAGACTTTTTGATCCTAAAAAGTGGTTGGGGGACCATTAAATGGTGTTATGATGAGTTTTATAACTTTCTGAAAATTTTAAATTTTTGGGTCCAGTTAAGTCACGAGATTCCTTTCTCTCTCTAGAGGAAAAACCTGAACATAGGGGAATCCTATCCCCTCATCCCCCTTCAGCCTAGTGATTTATAGGCTATAGACTCTGTCCACCACCCTCCTCTCATTGGTCCATCACTAATCACTCCTTAATCCAAAAGGCCCATGCAACATTCATTTTTTTCCCTAATGTTGCTTTTGAAAAAGGGCATCTCCTCATCTCTTGAGATGTATCCATAGAGAGTCCTTCCTTGCAAGTATGTCTTCATCCTCAAGGACCATGCTTGATAGTTGTTCTTGTCCAATTTATCAATGAAAGAAGGAAAACCATCTCCCATTTTATCTTAGCTTTGCTCTGATACCACTATTGGGAAAGATGGATGGACACTCCAAGAAATGAGTAGGTACTACCAATTCGTGCTTTATCCCAGCCCTCTTTCACTTCAGAGTTGAGTTGTAGGCCCTCTTAGCTTTCCAATGACACTAAATAAGTGTCTATGTACTTTGGAAATGATGCAAATAATGATTGATTCAAAACAGACTACTTCCTACTTCACAATCTAATGAAAAAATTGTCATATTTAGCATAGGTACAAGAGAAACAGTACGTATATGCTTTATGCATATTTTGATGAGGTGTTCAAGAAGGTGTGTTCACATGAGTTTGATGATTTCTAGCAACAAACTTGTTAGCATTCTTTGCTACTTTTTAAGTATGTGATCTTTTCACACATGTATCTGACTTAGGGTCTTCCATAGCCTAAGTTCATATGTGGGTTTATTGATTATCAGTTTCACACTGATCCTTCCTCTTTCAGTCACTCATATTCACTCTTCTATAACCTATAAGGTCACACATCTCATGTACATTCAGATTACTGCCCATACATCTGAATATGTTTGTTACATTGTACATTCACTCATTCATCTATTTCTCATCACATAGAGTGGTTGAGAGTTTTTCTCCCACATTGTACATTGAACATTGGTATATATGATACTATGAATAAGCAATGGCTTACGTAACACCTTATACATGTCGTCTATTCTTTCTCTATCTTTGTCTCCATCTGTATAATTAAGTTGTGGTATGCTCATGTTTTGTCAATATGGAAGATTGCTGGAATTAATGTTGTATATACTGGAACTATGGAACCATGGACCTGTGACATGAGCCTAAGGGCCTACCTCATTTCCAACATTTGGTATCAGAGCACTAAGGTTTTGGTTTCAGAACTTTAGATCTTTGGAATCAATGCATTAAGGCTCATTCATATCTCAGGTTCCTAGAATTCCAGGTTTACAACATATGATTTAAGAGCATCTTCTAACATTTGACATTTGACATACACACTTAATTTAGATGAGTAGAGATTTGAGAATTAGACAATTCAGTCACATATGTATTCATCAGTGTGGAGTATGAAGTTGATGATCTGTTAGCAGCCGAATATTTTTGAAGAGTATGCAAATACTTTACAAAAGTATTGTTTGAAGACCCAGACTTGATGAAGAGAAGACTCTTCAAATTCAAGGAAGAACAATGGTTTAGAGAAAATGAAGGAATCAGATCAACATCAAATCACAGGTATCACTTTCTACTATCAGATTATCATTTGCAGGTCATGTCTTAGAAGAGCAGTTATGAAGAGATTTGAAGATTTCAAGGAGTTCTTTTATACGCTTTCATCATTTGAAAGTTAAAGGCTACATCAAAACAGGTATCTAGAGTTTTTTCTAGAGAGTTTTGAGAAGATCTCTTTCATGGCAAGAAAGTTCATCTAAGAAGACAAATGTAAAGATGGGATGAGTTTTTTCAGCCAATTTTTTGTGGTTGAATATCCAGGTACAAATGTGATCTAGAGAGGTATCTCTAGAAGGGTAATTCATCATTCAGACAAAAGATTGGTGAATTTAGTCATTTCAGACATTTGAATCAAAATTTTGATTCAGATATATGAGGAGATGGTAAAACATGTTTCTATATTCACTTCCATTTATATACCATGTTTGTTTTGTCTCTTACTCTTAGTACTAGAGAAAGAGAAAAAGTCAAGAGTGTTTGCTACTTCAAGATGAAAAGAACAAAAGGTATGGAAGAGAAGTTTGAAGATGTTGACATCATCATCAGGTGGAAGAAAGATGCAGAAGAAGAAAGTCCATCATTTCCAAAAGAAAAGTAAGGCTTCCTTTTCTCATATATTTTCCATATACTTTTCCTATTTTATCCTCTACATCCAAAGACAAGTCTACGAGAACATCTTGTTTAAAGAAGAAGCAGTTTCTTGTTTTGCATTACACTTGGTCATGATTTAGTAGATTTGACAAAGAATTGCATTGAGAGAAACAAAAGCACTCATATGTGTATGAGTTATGTTGAAGCTTTTTAAGCGGGCAGCTTATATGTTCCCTCAAAGAATTCTTGGAGTGTCAATACAGAGCTACTTGGTATATGACAAGTTGCAGAGAAGTTTATTTCTTCTTTATCTAACTCTTAAAGTAAAAGAGTTTTTTGTAGCATATGTTGGAGACTTGGGTTGAGGTTTTATGTTTGGAAAAGGTTACCTCATATGTTATAGCCAAATCAAAATTAGGTGTAGTGTATGGTGTGTTATATGTAGGGGGGATGGGGACCGGGATGGGTATTGTTGATGCACATGGAAAAGAAATAGTGGATGGTGGCAATGTTGGTGGAGGAGGGATTAGGGATTGTGGAAGTGTGGGGGATGGGGGTGTGGTGTGAGTGGTGGTTATATGTCCATGGGATCAGATGTGGTAGTATGTGTTGTGTTGATCGTGAAAAGTGATACCATGGTTGCAACATGTGATGATGTGCTTGTGAAATTGGACAAGAATTTTTTTTAAGTAGGAACATTATGGGTCTCAGATTCTAGATAAAAAGGACCATGATGAATTTGTGAAGAAGGGAGAGTGTCCCAAAATGAAGGATGTGTAGAGAGTGGATTTAATGTTGAAGAAAAAATAGATTGGATGGGAAAAGTGTAGCGATATTGGCTTGGAAATGGAGTGAAGGAGAGTTGGAGAGGAGGTGTGTATGGTGGGATTGTTGGTGGAATATAAGATGTAGTGGAAAACTAATGGTTTTGACTATATGCTCGATGGCAGAGAAAGGCTAGCATTATACATGGGATTCACATGGGAAGAAAAGAGTTGAGAGTGTGAAGATGGACTATGGAATTCAAAGCTTGGTGTGGGAATAGCGATAGGTACGGGATTGATGGTGATGGGTATTTTGGTGTGGTGGTTAAGATTGGTTCACAAGGACGACATTGCATGAGTGGTAAATGGAGAGGGTGGTGTGAGGAGGTTTTTGGAAAGTCGTTTACATCGATTGACTAATGGCTTTAACACTGGAATTCTGTACATTTGAAAATTGAGGTGAGATGGATGGCCATAGAAGAAGTGGTGGGGGCAAGAGGGATTTGGATGGTTTTTCCAGAATGGGTGAGAATTCTATCCTTTTGGCATGTATGGTACATTGGGTTTCTTGATCATATGGTTCAAAGCCTTGAACACTCCTACTGATTTTGCTAAGGTTCAAATGGATTGAATGATAGTGGGATCCACATTGTCCTCTTCAAGCAATTGCTCTAGTACTACTTGACTTTGTTGTTTTGATAACCGACTATGGAACTGAATGTCTTTCATAGTTTTATGTAATCATTTGAGAGTTTGTATATATGCTGGATCACCTTCGTCTTCATGATTATCATGATGCCTGTGTCCACCCTAACAGCTAGGTGACTCCTATTCTTCATCTGATGGGGCTAGACACTCTTCCTTGGTATTTTGTTGTCCTTCATGTCTTCCAGATGGGGCCATCGTATCTTGTCCTTCCTCCTTCTAGATGGGGTATTCGCTTCCATTTGACATTAGTTGCATAGGGATATTCTATGATTTAATGAGGTAGATCTATCTTAATCTCTACTGAGTCTGCCAAGTATAAATTGCACAAAATATTCTTATGAGGTTGTGTTAAGCGATCTTGCCTTAGAAAGGCAAACTTTTGCATGAACATCTCGAAAGGAAAAAAAAAATAAAATTGGCATGATGGTTGTGATCTAGTTGATCTTCAGTATATCCCTTTTCTTCATGGCATCTGATATCTATGTCTCCTTCTCAGTAGGAATATGTCTTCATTCCATAGTTAGAGCTCGTTAACGAATTTGTGAGATAATTTGAATTGTTTTGGTTCCTTGTTTGGCAAGAGTGATGGTATGAAAAGAGTTCTAGGAAGATCCTTTTTTGCCCCTAGCTATCGAGTCTGAACAAGGTAATAACACCTCATAAAGTGCAATCAAGGGTGTACGAAAATAATAGAGTCGTCCTGCTCATTCCCAAATGTTCTGTAACTGAAATGAGCTTGGAATATATAATGCGAAAATCGCGATTTAAAAGTACTAAGGCAAAAGGGCTGCTTTGTCGTCAATTTTTCTTAGCAACAAAAGGGATGAACTGGAGAATGGGATAAGCTCTCCGTGGCACTAAAAGAAAGGATGGGTGCTCATCTTGAGAGGGAGTTTTAGGGAAAAATAGCAAAAAGGGAGTCGAAGCTCAGGCATGATATGCAGTATTCTGAATACGGGGGAGGCCCATCTGTGCTCAAAAGGGAGGAGGAAAAGACGAGCTTCTACTAAAAGTGGAGGCTAAGTCGGACTGCGGGAGAAGAGGTGGAAAGAAAACTTTTCTTTTTGGATATCTTGTGTTGAAGGAAAGAGTTCTGGTTTGATCTATTTTCATCTTTGCCTAATCTACACAAATTCTTATTCCAAAAAGAAAACAAAAAGCGTAGGCTTCAAAATTTGTGACGACCAAATGCGATCGAAAACATTTATCCTTTTGTGATCCCATCGCGACCTCGACCTTTATATTTGAGAGATTTTACTCCCATACATTCTTACAACACTCCTACCACTAAAAAGAGAGCATGATTCCCCATATTATGATTAGAGTCTTGACCAGAATTTTTTTTGCATCTTTTTATGCACATGAAAAACACCCCGCATGTAGGCGTGGATCCACATGACAATGAGATCTTGGCCCCTTTCCAATACTGCCATGCTTCCCTTGTATCCATGTGCTATGTGATAGTGATTGTTGAAGTTGTTGTGCCTAAAGCAAGTCACTAGACTTTCTATATGCATACTTTGAATCGTGTATGATCTTAGCATGGTTTCCATGATGCATCAATATATTACAAGGTTTTTTGGGATAAGAGTTTATTACAGGGTTTGTTGACTTCGATGATTCCCCTATGAGATTACAAGAGATGGTTAAGGGATAATACACTTTATTAGAGATGGTGATCTTACTTGGTCTTGGGACTATTTATGTACCCATTTCCAAGTAGTTATAGAAACATAATTACATGATTTGTCAAATAAAAAATCTGTCTTTCAGGTGTATGGTGGATTGGGGTGAACTAAGGTTTCCTAGAAACCAAGAACTTATGAGGGGAAATTTGAAATCTCAAGCAAGTCTTATGCATCTAGATTTTTCAACTATTAGGGTTTGGATTCATTGACTGCATTGTTGTGCAAATTTGTAGAATTCGCTATGGTTGATTTTTGCCTTACATCATTGGTCATCACTTAAGCTTCTCATTATACTTCTCTAGTGGTGGCTTTCAATGCAATGGAACAATTGTTTGCTCACCCTTTTTCACTCATATATGCTTCATGCCTGGAATGGATGAGTATCTACAATGCTTTGTCAGTTTGGTGGAGTATGATCTTCTTGCTTCATGTTTGTGATATGTCCATAAGGGGGTGAGGTATCCTACACAAGAGATCTAGGGGTGCATGCAACGTCATTTTGTCCAAGTTGAGACTTAGAAGAACTAAGAGCCTTGGTCAAACCATCATAGGTGACTGAGTGGTCATATATCCAATCTTATCCCAATATTAAATGTTTGGTGAGATCTTCATGATGGCACAACTAATAATTTTATTGTCAAGGTAAAATCTTGTATGAGGATTGGAACTTTTATCTCACCCATGCAAGGGATTTCTACACCTCCTAATCCTATGAGGTAAGCATCAACTGGATTCATGTGCAAATTCATGTCTTGATAGCATGAATACCTAATGGCACTTGTGAAAGCTCCTGAATCAATCAAGGCCTTGATTTTTTTGAGTGTAGTGTCCCATCCTAGCTCAACCAAAATGAATGGTCTCCTATCAACTATGCTAGGAGAGGTATTCCTCTTTGTTTGGCACATCACCATGTGATATCTAAGTTTGAGCAAAGGACTTTAATAATGTGTGTGTGTGTGTGTCTCCTCCCATCCATATATACCCTCTTGTACTCTAAAAATAGCAATGTTCTTGAATAGTCTAGTGTCAACATGTGGCCATCATGCAACACTCATCCCTATAGCTACCAAGTACTTTAGGGTATCCCCCAAGCTTGGGACCTTGGCTAGCTGGCCCTTGTCCCTCACACACATGGACTGATCCCTATGGACCAATGTCATGATCCCTATGATCAATGTCTGACACTCTCTCCCCCTTCTAA
The DNA here is from genome assembly GCA_020310875.1 of Ceratopteris richardii. Taxonomy (NCBI): domain Eukaryota; kingdom Viridiplantae; phylum Streptophyta; class Polypodiopsida; order Polypodiales; family Pteridaceae; genus Ceratopteris; species Ceratopteris richardii. Next base: position 176,594,491 of record CM035422.1, on the reverse strand, counting down.
AGATCATTGTGCTCAATGATCAATGAGGGAAAGTACTTGCAAACTAGAACTTTTGATTCCCAAGTAGAGTTAGTAAGTGGTAATCCTCTCTAGGCTACTAGATACTCCTAGATGACATGATTCCTCAATCGTTGCTGTCTCCGATCTAGTATCCTATCTAGAGAACGATCTGTGCTATACCTTTCCTACAAAGAAACACTACCATACAATATGAAGACATGTTGGATAAACAATTCCGCTACCTATGGAGCTTCTATCGTCTCCTGCATGGGTATGAAATGATCCATCTTGCTCAATCTATCTACCATAACTAGGACAATATCCCGCTTCCTTTGGGTCCATGGTAACCCGACTATGAAGTCCATGGATACACTGTCCCAATTATGATATGGAATCTCTAAAGGATGCAAAATACCTGGTGTCTTTACCCTTTGTGCTTTGTTGAATTGATGCATAAAGCATTATTGAACATAAGTGTGGACATCTCTGGCTAATCCAGGCAACCAAAATGTTCTTCTAACAAGCTGTATTGTCTTGTCAACACTAGGATGTCCTATAGAAGGTGCATCATGGTTATCATGCATGAATTTTCTTCTCAAATCTCGGGAATCTGGCATGCAAAAATTTCCTTTTTGTTTAACTATTCTATTCTCCTGTGAGAAATTGCAATACAGAATGGACTTGTTTGCTCTGCTAGGGGAAGAAATAGCTAGAACTATCGCGTCTCCTATGGTCAAGTCATCACCACTGGATCTAATAATCTGTAATAAATATGGATCTTCCACCTGTGCTTCCTTAATCTCTTGAAGCAATGAGATTTCTAGAACTTTAAAGCTCATTTGATACATTATCCATGATAATGCATCAGCTACTATATTCTCTTTGCCTCTTCTATATAGGATTTCCATGTGAAACTCTTGCATGAGCTCAACCCATTGAGCCTGTCTGCCTCGAAGATCTGGCTGACTACAAAAATACTCAAGTGTATGATGGTCTATGTATACCTTAAAGTCAGCACCATAAAGATAATGTCTCCAGAATTTAAGTGCATGCACCACTGTAGACAACTCCTATTCATGCACTAGCCAGTTGCACTATGCACTAGTCAATTTCTTGCTTTCAAAAGCTATTGGCCTGCCATCTTGGCTCAAAACTGCCCCTATGGCTATGCCACTAGCATATGTCTCCAAGTCAAAGGGTTTCTGTGGATCTACCAGTTTGAGTATAGGAGCCTCTGAAATAACTTGTTTCAGAGTATCAAAACTATCTTGCTGCTCTTGCTTCCATGCAAATGGAACTTTGCCTTGAAAGCAAGTTTGTCATATTGACTAGTCAGAAACTAATGACATTATGTGTCGACCTAGTGTCAAAGAGTACTTTGACAAGATGTTCTACCATGACTCCCCTCATGGCAACGAGTTTTGTGTCGTGAAACTAATATTCTTTTTGTGATACTAGCAAAAGAATAATGTTTGGCACAGTCGGGACCTTCTTTGTGACCGTCATGGCCACTATGGGAGATGATAGCAGTGATGGGGGATCTCTGAATTCATCAGTATCATCACTCCTTCCTGAGTGGGATTTATGACTATGGTGGCAGCTATCTTCTTTTTCTTAAGAGAGTCCTAGAACAAGTGCTACCCTAGACACCCATAGCATAGTCCTTCTTTCATTGCCTTAACTTTCTAATGAGGGGTAAGTATGGACTTATTATAAGCCCTATCAGCTAGAGCAGACACTTTTCTCTAACCTCTTGCAAATCTCTTGATCATATGCACGTGCTTAGCCTCTCTAAAAAGCTATGCATGGATCACACGAGGAGTAGATGTGTGGAAGGATCGGCTGACCTTAGACCATGAGGACCTCTGACCCTAGAAGCCTATGCCCATATGCCCATCCTCATAAACTAAATCCATTGTGGACCTATAGAAACTTTGGTGTAGTATCACACAATTTAAGAAGTACCTCTCTATACTAATCTGAGTACTCTTCAACTGTTTGATTCTTTTGACTCATGAAGAACTAGATGCCTAGTGCTCTAGACCACTCATCCAGTGCTACAAAATTATTATAAAACAAGATTTTGAAATGATCCCAAATTTGGGCCCTTTCTTATCTTGTTTGATCTTACACCACCACCTATGAGCGATTTCCAAAAGATTAGATAGGCCTGCTGAATCTTGTGCCTATCGTCCATAATATGGCACAAGCAGAAGCACTACTCCCACTTTCCAAGCCACTACTCAACAACATCAGCAGTCGTAGCACTAGTCGAACCATGATGTCTAGGCGGCTTAATATCCTTAAGCTACCATCTAGCCTCCCTCACTAGGATGCTATCTCTCGGGACTTCTGGGGTTTGATACTCATCTAGGACATCTACATCCATCCTTGGCAAATAAATATCATGCAGCTCTTCCTCTTTCTTGACCCACTGATGTGTGCCAATATATCATGAAGAATGCTCTTTAAATTGGCAATTTGATTACTCATGGTCTGTATGGGATCTGCAGGGTGCTCTTCCATGAGTGTATCTCTCCTAGAAGGGGATGATGGTCGTGAGACCATACTAGGAGAGATCATTGATCTTGTATGATCTTGTATGATCTTGAACATTTATGAGTCAGTTGTCTATCCTTTGTTTGGTAAGGTTCTTAGCATTGGAAGAAGTAAGTCAAAGATTCAGATGCTATCAGATTTGTGTTGCAGAAGATACTTGTTATGTTACAGAAGATTATGGATCCTAAACTTTTATTTCAGATACAAGTATGGATTACTAAAGATCAGATTTATTGAAGAAGGAAGACGTTCCATATTTCATAAAGTCTGATATACTTTGAAGAATACTGGATACTAATGTTAAATCATCCAAGGGGGTGATGAAACATGAAGACTTATTTTCACACATATGTAAAAGAATGCAGATTCATACCTACAGGTATTCCTATATTTTCTTTGTCAGCTTCTCTTTATGTTCCATCTTTGAAAGAAGAAGGAAGAAGAAGAATGTTTGGAGAAAGTTCATGTTAGGATGTTCCTGTTCAGGAGAAGGTTCCAGAGTTCTATTGAAGAGAAACTTGATATTTCAGAAAGGTATATTTGAGAAGTGCGCACATATATGTTTATACCAGGTTCTGAAGGAAAGAGGTATGAAGGATTTAAAGGATGAAGAAATGATGACATCATAGATTTTTTGACTCATATTTCAGTTGATTTCAATTGAGTTAAGTTGATTTGACTTGAGTACAATCAAAGATGAACCAACAATGTTCATAATACACTAAGTTGTGAGTTATCAGTCATAGGTTCCAGGATTCAGTTCCTGATTTTGTTTAGTGTATTTACATGACGAAGCAGAAGTACGTTGAGAAACCTTTCTTGAAGGTAAATGCAAATATGTAGATCCAATGTATGTTTTCAGGTTTTTGAAGACAGGAGATAACAAGTTCAGAGACAGTTCATGCTACATTTGTTGTCAAGCGGTGATTGCTTGATAAGTTCACTATTGGATATCTAGTTTGCAAATTTTCTCAAGTATTATGGTTCATATTTAGCAAGCTCAAGTTTCTTGAAAGAAAGTCAAATTCAGCTTTGAAGAAGACTTTTGAAGAACAAGATCTGAAGTGCAGGAGTACAAGCTTGAAGCTTGTAATAGTTTGCAGCTTATGAAGTTTGCAAATCCAGTTCAGTTTGAACCAATATGCCATTGCAGGGGGATTGTTGGAAACAATGACAATTGGTCACTCGTTGGTCAAGAATTGTCCACAAAATACAGTTATTATATAATCCCGTAACACTTTCCCTACAAGCAATTGACGTGGGCACCGTGGATAAGGCATCGTCCTCTTATCTCACCCGCCTGGGTTTGATACCTATGAACGGCAGCGCGAACAGCGAAAAAGTATTTTTTGCTACATGATTAACACGCAAACGCACGACGGGAAAATTCGTGAACTCTCAACGTGTAGCTTTATTCTAATGCGATCATGGAGTTTTTTATGCTTTTGAGAAGCTTTTTCAGTATACATACACCACTATATAAGAATAAGCTTGGATCACTTGTATTCATCCTTCACCTAGTATTCAACACAAGCTTGGAGCTTGGACCTCAATAGAGGTGGTGTTTCTTCTAGCACATGGGGCAGCCATGGTGCTAACTTGAAGCATGTTGACGAGCAGCTATGGAGTTCTTCTTGGTGATTCTTCTTGGAGAAGATGAAGGGTGTGCTCACACTCTACCTCATGGAGAGGAGGTTATCTCTTGTTCATGGCAAGAAGACTTGGTCATTAGCAGCTTGATGGTGAGGATTGGCCATCTACATGGTGTATTTGAAGATTATCTTCTACAGGAAGATATTAGGTTGAAGATTGTCTTCTACAAGAAGATGTCGGGCTACTTCAAAGACATTGGATGGTGGTTAACATAAGATTCACATCTTATGTTAAGTATTCAGGTACATATTCTCTTTATGCACACAGGTACTACTTGAATTTTATGGAGGCTGTGGCATTCATATAAGGAGGAGTCCTATTCAACATAGGTACAAGAGAAACAGTACGTATATGCTTTATGCATATTTTGATGAGGTGTTTAAGAAGGTGTGTTCACATGAGTTTGAGGATTTCTAGCAGCAAACTTGTTAGCATTCTTTGCTACTTTTTAAGTATGTGATCTTTTCACACACGTATCTGACTTAGGGTCTTCCATAGCCTAAGTTCAGATGTGGGTTTGTTGATTATCAGTTTCACACTGATCCTTCCTCTTTCAGTCACTCATATTCACTCTTCTATAACCTATAAGGTCACACATCTCATGGATATTCAGATTACTGCCCATACATTTGAATATGTTTGTTACATTGTACATTCACTCATTCATCTATTTCTCATCACATAGAGTGGTTGAGAGTTTTGCTCCCACATTGTACATTGAACATTGGTATATATGATACTATGAGTAAGTGATGGCTTACGTAACACCTTACACATGTCGTCTATTCTTTCTCTATCTTTGTCTCATCATCTGTATGATTAAGTTGTGGTATGCTCATGTTTTGTCAATATGGAAGATTGCTGGAATTAATGTTGTATATACTGGAACTATGGAACCATGGACCTGTGACATGAGCCTAAGGGCATACCTCATTTCCAACAATAATGCCCGCAATCTTCTCTTGAACTCCAATCCATTCCCTATGTACACAATGTTCCCCTCTGGCTCTATATCGCACTCTAGCCCTAAGGTGCCTATGCATGTCCTCATAGGCACCTCTTCTCTGCTATCATGATCTCGAGGTGGTATGGGTGTCCTGAAAATAGATAGATAAAAATAAATAAAAATATGTGTTATAATATCATTAAAAAAGTTTATGATAAAAAACATACCTATGAGCAGATAGCTGTCTTCCTGCATGTGGAGCCGTAGAAGAGCCCTCCTCTGATCGTTGGGTAAGCATTTGGATCATATAATCAAGCTCATCATCAGGCATCTCTGAGTACTCATGCATGATGATCCCTAGAGTATCAGGCGGAACTCTTGCTCTCATAAGACTTTTTATGAGAGTGAGTTTCACCTTTCTCTCTCTACGAGGATCCATAATACCTGTACATATAAAACAAAATGGGTTAGAAATCAATATATATACATGTACATATGTATGTGCGTATATGTGTATGTAGGTGTATATGTGAGTGTGTATGCATGTAAGCATGTATGTATGCATATGCATGTGCATTATGTATGCAAATATGTCTGTCTATGCACATATATTTGTGTATGTGTGTGTGTCTGTGTGTGTGTGTGTCTGTGTGTATGTGTGTGTGTCTGTGTGTGTGTGTATATACGTGTGTATCTATATATATGTGTCTATGTTTGTGTATGTGTATGCATGTATCTATGCATATGCATGTGTATTATGTATGCATATGTATGCATATGTGTGTGTATGTGTCTATCTATGTGTATGTGTATGCATGTATCTATGCATATGCATGTGCATTATGTATGCATATGTATGCATATGTGTGTGTATGCATGTAAGTATGTATGTATGCATATGTATGCATGTATGTGTATGTGTGTGTATGTCTCTCTAATGTGTGTGTGTATGCATATATGTGTCTGTATGTGTGTGTGTGTGTGTGTGTCTATGTGTGTATGTGTATGTGTATGTGTGTACGCATGTGTATGTGTGTATGCATGTATGTATGCACATGCATGTGCATTATGTATGCATATGCATGTATGTGTGTGTATGTGTGTATATGTGTGTATCTGTATATATGTGTTTGTATGCATGTGTATGTGTGTGTGTAAATGTGTTCTTGTGTAAGTGTGTGTGTCTATGTGTGTGTGTGTATGTATGTGTGTGTGTGTGTATGTATGTGTGTGTGTGTGTGTCTATGTGTGTATGTGTGTGTGTCTATGTGTGTATATACGTGTGTATCTGTATATATATATGTGTTTGTGTGCATGTGTTTGTGTGCATGTGTATGTGTGTGTGTAAATGTGTCTGGATGTGTGTGTGTGTAAGTGTGTATGTATCTATGTGTGTATGTGTATGCATGTATGTATGCATATGCACGTGCATTATGTATGCATATGTATGCATATGTGTGTGTATGCATTTAAGTATGTATGTATGCATATGCATATGCATTATGTGTGTATGTGTGTGTATGTGTGTGTATGTGTGTGTGTGTCTATGTGTGTATGTGTGTATGCATGTGTATGTGTGTAAATCTGTGTGTGTATGTGTGTGTACCTATGTGTGTGTATGTGTCTATGTGTGTGTATGTGTATGCATGTATCTATGCATATGCATGTGCATTATGTATGCATATGTGTGTGTATGCATGTAAGTATGTATGTATGCATATGCATATGCATTATGTATGCATATGCATTATGTATGCATATGCATTATGTATGCATATGTATGCATATGTATGCATGTATGTGTATGTGTGTTATGTCTCTCTATGTGTGTGTATGCATATATGTGTGTGTATGTGTGTGTGTATGTGTGTATGCGTGTGTATGTGTGTGTATGCATCATTATGTGTGTATGTGTGTGTGTGTGTCTATGTGTGTATGCATGTGTATGTGTGTAAATGTATGTGTGTATGTATGTGTGTATGCGTGTGTATGCGTGTGTATGCATCATTATGTGTGTATGTGTGTGTGTGTGTCTATGTGTGTATGCATGTGTATGTGTGTAAATCTGTGTGTATATGTGTGTGTATGTGTGTGTATGTGTGTGTGTCTATGTGTGTGTATATGTCTATGTGTGTGTATGTGTATGCATGTATCTATGCATATGCATGTGCATTATGTATGCATATGTGTGTGCATGCATGTAAGTATGTATGTATGCATATGCATATGAATTATGTATGCCTATGTATGCATGTATGTGTATGTGTGTGTATGTCTCTCTATGTGTGTGTATGCATATATGTGTGTGTATGTGTGTATGTGTATGTGTATATGCATGTGTATGTGTGTGTATGCATGTAAGCATGTATGTATGCATATGCATGTGCATTATGTATGCATATGTATGCATGCATGTGTATGTGTGTGTATGCATGTAAGTATGTATGTATGTATGCATATGCATTATGTATGCATATGCATTATGTATGCATGTATGTGTATGTCTCTCTACGTGTGTGTGTGTATGCATATATATGTGTATGTGTATGTGTGTGTATGCATGTAAGTATGTATGTATGCATATGTATAATTGTATGTGTATGTGTGTATATATGTCTCTTTACGTGTGTGTGTGTGTGTATGCATATATATGTGTGTATGTGTATGTGTGTATGTGTGTGTGTGTGTCTATGTGTGTTTGTGTCTATGTGTGTATGTGTGTGTGTATGTTTGTACGTGTGTGTATCTATATATATGTGTCTGTATGCATGTGTATGTGTGTGTGTAAATGTGTGTCGATGTGTGTGTGTGTGCGTAAGTGTGTATGTGTCTATGTGTGTGTGTATATGTGTGTGTATGTATATGTGTGTGTGTGTCTATGTGTGTATGTGTGTGTGTGTCTATGTGTGTATGCATGTGTCTATGTGTGTATATATGTGTGTGTGTATGCATGTGTATGTGTGTATGTAAATTAGTGTGTATATGTGTGTGTGTATGTGTGTGTGTGTCTATGTGTCTATATGTGTGTGTGTATGCATATGTATGTGTGTGTATGTGTGTGTGTGTACCTGGCTTCACACTGTGTGTCGATCTCTCTCTCTCTCTCTCGTGCTCTCTCTCTCTCTCTTTCTCTCTCTCTCTTTCTCTCTCTCTCTCTCTCTCTCTCTCTCTCTCTGTGCATCCACCAAAATGAATGGTCTCCTATCAACTATGCTAGGAGAGGTATTCCTCTTTGTTTGGCACATCACCATGTGATATCTAAGTTTGAGCAAAGGACTTTAATAATGTGTGTGTGTGTGTGTCTCCTCCCATCCATATATACCCTCTTGTACTCTAAAAATAGCAATGTTCTTGAATAGTCTAGTGTCAACATGTGGCCATCATGCAACACTCATCCCTATAGCTACCAAGTACTTTAGGGTATCCCCCAAGCTTGGGACCTTGGCTAGCTGGCCCTTGTCCCTCACACACATGGACTGATCCCTATGGACCAATGTCATGATCCCTATGATCAATGTCTGACACTCTCTCCCCCTTCTAAAGATCATTGTGCTCAATGATCAATGAGGGAAAGTACTTGCAAACTAGAACTTTTGATTCCCAAGTAGAGTTAGTAAGTGGTAATCCTCTCTAGGCTACTAGATACTCCTAGATGACATGATTCCTCAATCGTTTCTGTCTCCGATCTAGTATCCTATCTAGAGAACGATCTGTGCTATACCTTTCCTACAAAGAAACACTACCCTCTATTAGATTATCCTCCCTAGAAATATACCTTTGAAGTTGATTGACATGAACCATTGGATGAACTCTGCAATCTGGAGGAAGCTCTAAATAGTATGCAACTTCACTTAGTTTTTTATTTGTCTTCCAAGGTCCACAAAACCTTGGTGAAAGCTTACTACACTTCCCTGTGGAGAGTGAAGTAGATCTAGCTAGTACCTAAAGAAAGACTCTATCTCCTTCCTCAAAGGATCTAGGAGATCTCTTCCTATCAACATACTCTTTAACCCTATAAGCAACTTGCTACATCTTGGCTTTAGCTATTTCCAAATTTGCTTGGAGGTTCGCTAAGAACTCCTAAAGCACTAGGACATTTCTTTGGCATGCCTATGGTACTGGGAGCATTGGGATTCATGCCATAGTTCATCTCAAAAGGAGAAATACCTGTCACCTTGTGAGGCCTATTGTTATAAGCAAACTCAACTAGTGGCAAACAACTATCCCAATTTATCTGTATCCCAGACACATATGCCCTCAACATGTCCTTTAAAATCTGGTTGACCCTCTTGATCTGACCATCTATCTGAGGATGATCACCACTGTTCATCTTTAATGACACTTTCAGTTTGTCAAACACAAACTTCTAGAAGTGTCCTATGAATCTGACATCCCTATCTGAAGCTATGGATGTCGGTAACCCATACAATATGAAGACATGTTGGATAAACAATTCCGCTACCTATGGAGCTTCTATCGTCTCTTGCATGGGTATGAAATGATCCATCTTGCTCAATCTATCTACCATAACTAGGACAATATCCCGCTTCCTTTGGGTCCATGGTAACCCGACTATGAAGTCCATGGATACACTGTCCCAATTATGATATGGAATCTCTAAAGGATGCAAAATACCTGGTGTCTTTACCCTTTGTGCTTTGTTGAATTGATGCATAAAGCATTATTGAACATAAGTGTGGACATCTCTGGCTAATCCAGGCAACCAAAATGTTCTTCTAACAAGCTGTATTGTCTTGTCAACACTAGGATGTCCTATAGAAGGTGCATCATGGTTATCATGCATGAATTTTCTTCTCAAATCTCGGGAATCTGGCATGCAAAAATTTCCTTTTTGTTTAACTATTCTATTCTCCTGTGAGAAATTGCAATACAGAAAGCCCTATCAGCAAGAGCAGACACTTTTCTCTAACCTCTTGCAAATCTCTTGATCATATGCACGTGCTTAGCCTCTCTAAAAAGCTATGCATGGATCACACGAGGAGTAGATGTGTGGAAGGATCGGCTGACCTTAGACCATGAGGACCTCTGACCCTAGAAGCCTATGCCCATATGCCCATCCTCATAAACTAAATCCATTTCCATTGCATGTGCCAAAGATTTGCATCTTTCCTTCCTCACCAATGGTCTAATAGTTTCCCTAAGCCCCAAGATAAACTTGTGGACCTGTAGAAACTTTGGTGTAGTATCACACACTTTAAGAAGTACCTCTCTATACTAATCTGAGTACTCTTCAACTGTTTGATTCTTTTGACTCATGAAGAACTAGATGCCTAGTGCTCTAGACCACTCATCTAGTGCTACAAAATTATTATAAAACAAGATTTTGAAATGATCCCAAATTTGAAATTTGGGCCCTTTCTTATCTTGTTTGATCTTACACCACCACGTATGAGCGATTTCCAAAAGATTAGATAGGCCTGTTGAATCTTGTGCGTATCGTCCATAATATGGCACAAGCAGAAGCACTACTCCCACTTTCCAAGCCACTACTCAACAACATCAGCAGTCGTAGCACTAGTCGAACCATGATGTCTAGGCGGCTTAATATCCTTAAGCTACCATCTAGCCTCCCTCACTAGGATGCTATCTCTCGGGACTTCTGGGGTTTGATACTCATCTAGGACATCTACATCCATCCTTGGCAAATAAATATCATGCAGCTCTTCCTCTTTCTTGACCCACTGATGTGTGCCAATATATCATGAAGAATGCTCTTTAAATTGGCAATTTGATTACTCATGGTCTGTATGGGATCTGCAGGGTGCTCTTCCATGAGTGTATCTCTCCTAGAAGGGGATGATGGTCGTGAGACCATACTAGGTGATGGTGAGAAAAGAAACAAATCACGCCTTTGCTCAATGGAAAATGAAGAAACAAGAAACTTTAGTATGTTTTGAATTCTTGAATGCAGATGCATACTAATTTTCTAAAAAATTCAATAGCATAATGATACAATTTGGAAAACTAGAAAAATTATACCAAAGAATCAACAGACAATTTCCATGATAATGATGCAGACAGGTACAATCTAACTACAAGTAGACTGAAAGGGGATTACACACCCTATTAAATTTATATTTCTCTCCTCGCTAACTTCCAAGAAAATACTTACCTATCCTTGCAAAGAAGAATGCATGCACCGTACAATACGATTCCATGTCTTAAGTATGCATATTGTCTAGGTACTATACAAAATTGCATGTCCTATATGCAATATGATGCAAATAGAAAGCAACAATGCATATTAATTGACAAGAGACTTATCTGGAGGTCAAAAGGTAATTTGCAGCTATGTACAAATCTGAAGATGGTCCACTCTCCATCGGAATAGCTTGCCAAGACTGTTCCACTAGTCAGTGCTTCAAAATGATGCTAATTGAAAGAGGGTTGATGAAGATGAATGGCAAACTCAAAACTCTAAAGATATTTGAAGCTGAAGCCAAACTTGGTTTGCAATGACTCTCTAGAAAGAGCTCTAAGAGAGCTTGCCACAACAACAAAAAGCTCCAAATTTGGAGGTCGAATGCTCAAGATATGGGCGAAAGTGGAAGTAGGTAATACAAAATAGCTAAATAATCAAGATCTTGGCTATGGCTTCAAGACCCACTACGAAAATCGGTGCCTATATGCACCTTTCCAGCCCAGGCATGCGTGAACATATGTTATTATCCCATATGCAAAGATAAAACACATTTGGTGCACCTTCATATGACACTAAGCCAAGGTGTATTCTCCAACAATAGAGAAGAAGAAGATCTCTGTCTGCAAGGTCTAGGCAGCACCTCTGAGCACGAGCAGGCTAAGGCTTGAGGTTCCAGACAGGCATAGTAGGTTCAACAAATATGCACATGGAAACTTCAGAGGCGGGGTCCTATGGGAATCCTCCCCAACAACTCTTTTTAAGCTTTGATCTCGACTCAACAATGATGGAGATTGTGACCCCAAAAGCTTCACATGAACATGAAGATGAAACACATGATCATGAAAAAAAGAAAAAGTTCTTATTGCTCTCATACCAAGTGTGAGAAAAGGACTTGAATGATGTGTGTGTGTCTCTCCTCCCATCCATATATACCCTCTTGTACTCTAAAAATAGCAATGTTCAGGAATAGTCTAGTGTCAACATGTGGCCATCATGCAACACTCATCCCCATTACTACCAAGTACCTTAGGGTATTCCCTGAGCTTGGGACCTTGGCTACCTGTCCCTTGTCCCTGACACTCAAGGACTAATCCCTATGGACCAAATGTCACGATCCTTGTGGATAAATGTCTCACACAAAGGGTATGTAATTTGGAAAGGATCTTCATAAAATGAAGCCCTTCAACATCATCATTCCTAAATTGGCTTATGCACTCTCATCATAACTTCATTCATTTAATGTATTCTATAGCTTCGGCCTAATCCTCTTCTCATGTTCTTTGATCCTCCTCTTTACATTTATATGCTACATTGAGTCGCCTAAGCATCTCTTATGTCAAAGGCTCTTGATAGAGCTTGACTTGGTAGTGTTGGTGCAATTTACTCCAAGCCTAAAAGCTTGATTATTAATCCAAAAGATGATATGTATATTCATGTGTTAGCACATGAACTATCTCTTGTAAATGTTCTAACTTTTACTCATTGTAAAAGTACAAAGAAGGATTCACTTATAATCACGTGTTATTTGGAAGAATCTTTTCACGAAATAGTTGATGAGTTAGCTAAAGATTGAGCTCCTAAACTTTAGACACACTTTTTAATAAAGGAGTTAAATTTCAAATTCAAAAAGGGCTCCAACTTTAGCTATAAAAGGAGACTAAAAAGGTAGTGTGATATAGAGCCAATTGGAAGAGTTTTTAGAGGGATCTTTTGTTGATGTTGAGCTCATATCATAGCTCCAATATTGCCCTCACATTGTGCAATGTTTCATTGCCATTGTAATCTATGTGCATTAATATATTCATGTTGATCATGTCTCACTCTCTCTTCTCTATTATGTTCATCTCAAAACAATGAACATCTTAGACTTGGTTCTCAGTGTATACTTGATCGTTTGATGTGATTTAGAGTGGTATATATTTAACATACTATACGTCTTGTTGCCACAAAGTTTCATTGTCATTGTATCAGTCAATCTCGAGATATCCTCAAAACTCTACTTACCGGTCTGCATATTGTTGAAGCCCAAAAATGTCGGGATGATCATTTGATTTGCTAACTTAGCTTAATCTCATAGTACACTTGATAATTTTTAGTTAAATAACTTGTGATTGGTAGCTATCTAGGTCAATTAGATATTCCCAAAAGTAATTTGATCAATTGCTAGCAGGTTATGAGCACTGTTCATTTGACTAAGCAGGTCTAGAGACCAAAATAGCAAGTTTTAGCTCATACTTGAATCTCCTACTTACCTATTTTGATCCATTGATTAGAGGATCATACTCCAAAGCACTTAGGTGATTATTTGTGATTCTTGGAAGGCTCAAGGGGTCTACTTTACACTAGTTAAGTTGTTCTTGGTTGGTGTGAGGCAGGGATTTGCAGCAACACTTCATCTCTGGAATCTATCCACCATCTCCTCCAATAGTGGTATCAGAGCAACATCAAAGCAAAATGGGAGATGAATTTCCATCATTCATTGAAAAATTGGATAGCGGCAATTATCTAGCATGGTCCCTAAGGATGAAGGCTTACCTCCAAGGAATAAGCTTGTATGGATACATCTCTTGAGATGAAGAAATGCCAATATTCAGAAGCAAACATCAACCTACAAGAGAGGAGTAACAAATACTAGCTACATGGTGTGCAAAGGATGCTCTGGCCAGGTCTTATATACTTAACTCAATATCTGATTTCTTATTACCTCACATTAGGAATTGCAAAACCTCCCAAGAGACTTGGTAAGTACTCTCTTCATACTTCTCATCAAATACAAGGGCTAGAAGGACCAGCTTTGGATGGAATTCACACACCTTGAAGAAGCAACCAAAACAAAGTGTAACTGAATATGTGACCAAGATGAAGGATGTAGCTCATCAACTTGGGAGTATATGAGAAGAAATAGAAGAGGAACAAATAGTAAGGGAGATCATAAATGGCATCAAGGCTGGTGACAAGTGGGAGTCCTTTACTACAACAATGGACCTATATATGGACATGCAGATACCTGACCTTAACACATTGATGGGGCAACTCTTCACACATGAGACAAAGCTCAACAAGAATGGAGATAACTCGAGGTAATCAACCTTCTGCCCTTTACACAGATAGAAATAAGAGTAAAGACAAAGGAAAATGCAAAGGTAAAAGGAATGAAGAAGAGGTGAGTACCTCTCAAGTGAACTTCACAAGTAGAGGAAGAGGTACTAGAGGAAGGGGCAGAGGAGGAAAGCAAGACAGGGGAAGATCATACAAATCTTTGTTGGAGCAAGTTCTTGACAAGCCTATGATGGCTTGAGTATCACACAATTGTGGAGTCATGAAGAAAACAATTGAAGTAATGAAGAGTTCTCTTGTGAACTCACCCTTGTAACTCTTTAAGCATTTACCTTACGTAAAAGCTAGAGAATCAAAGTTGTTGAATCCACTTGATGAGTAGGAAAATAACTCCACAAATTCGTGATTGAGTTAGTTGAAGAATCAATCACCTTATGTAAAAGCTGGAGAATCAAAGTGGTTGAATCCACTTGATGCGTAGGAAAAGAACTCCACAAATTCTCAAATCTTGTCTAGTCTAGTTAGAGAGCACAATCTTATGTTCCCCTAGCATTTTGACAAGACTAGCTTCTATTCAAAACTAGGCATCATGGAGAATGCTTATGAACAGATGGTGGCATCACTTCAAAGTCTTCAACAACAAATCAAGGTCCTAACTCATAGATAGAGACAAGTCGAGATGGAACATCCAGTGCATGTAGGCACGCTTATCCAGGAACTACAAGAACGAGTCAGGAATCTTCAAGCAAATCAAGGAAGCATTCAAGTGAACCAACATCCTAGTTCATCTTTCATGAAGGAACCCAAAATTTGCATGCCAGAAAAGTTCTATGGTGATCGCACAAAGTTCCAAGGGTTCCTGCAACAAGTCAAATTGTGCATTGTATGTAGCCTGATAGATACCAGGATGATGCATTCAAGTTCGGTTTTATTGGAACCTTGCTCTATGGTCAAGCATTATCATGGTTTGCCCCTATCTTGGAGAAGGATATGGTAGTACTTCATGACTATGAGGGGTTTCTTCGAGAACTCACCACCACATTTGGAGATGCAAACATGAGTCGAGTGGCAAAAACAAAACTCCGGAAGCTACATCAAGGTAACCACCTTGTCTCTACCTATGCATCAGAATTAAAACAATTGATATGTGACCTCACTTGGCATGAAGATTATTTCATAAGACAATTTAGATGGGGTTTAAGAGATGATGTAAAGGACCTTATGCTCATGATGCTAGAGGTTAAGACATTGTATAAATACATCAACCAAGCTATTCAATGTGATAACCACCTTTTTGAAAGGAAACAAGAAAAACAAGTAGAAAGAAGACCTCACCAATGGAAACCCTTCCAACCCACTCCTAGAGATGAGTCTATGCCCGAACCTATGCAGATAGATGTAACTAGGTTCCAGCCTCTAACACCACAAGAGAAACAAAGAAGGAGGGATAACAAGTTATTTCTGTGTTGTGGAAACCATGGCCATATTGCAGTTAATTGTCCCAACAAGAGAACAAAATCCAGAGCCACAACCAACCTTGTAGAGCAGGGGAAACGAGGAAGTCCAGTTGTAAAAGAGATTGTACAATCGGACCATGAAATAAGAAAGGGTCTCATAATTCTAGCTACACCCATAGAAACATACCTTGCACCTGTCAAGTTAATCATGGCCAAGACGACCCTTTGCCTTATAGCCCTAGTAGATTCAAGAGCCTCCTCATGTTTCATCGATGAAGGATTGGTTAAGAAACATGGAATTCATGTACTTCATAGGAACAAACCGATAGTAGTTGAAGTAGTATATGGTCGACCTCTAGCATTTGGGAATATAACCATGGAAACCACACCATTAAGAGTACACCTTGTTGACCATGAATCCCACATATGTTTCAGTGTAATATTGAGCCCAATACATCTAGTTATCATTGGAATGCCTTGGTTAAAGAAACATAATCTAAACATTAATTGGGAAAAGAATAAAATCACCTTTCAAGATATCCAAAAGAACCCGACATATGTTGGAGCCAAAGCCTTCATACATGCAGTAAGGAAGGAACCGACATATATGATCTATGCCATACCAACTCAAGAATCCAAGAAAGAGGATCTCGTGCAACTACCCAATCAGTACAAAGGCTTTGAAGATGTTTTTGAAAAGTAGAATGTAGATATCCTCCTAGAGCATAGACCTAATTATGATTGTGCCATAGAACTTCAAGAGGGAGCACAACCGCCCTTTGGACCAATCTATAGACTATCACGAGAGGAACTTACAGAACTATGCAAGATTGATGAGAATCTAGCCAAGGGGCTTATCAAACACTCAAAGTCTCCACCGGGAGCTCCTATTTTATTTGTAAAGAAGAAGGATGGGACTCTCTAGATGTGTGTAGACTATTGTGGATTGAATTAAGTCACTATAAAGAATAGATACCCTCTACCACTCATATCAGAGCTCTTGGAACGCCTTGGAAAAGAAAAATTCTTCACGAAGATTGACCTTTGAGGAGCTTACAACCTTGTGAGGAACAGAGAAGGAGATGAATGGAAGACAACATTTTGAACAATGTATGGCTATTTGAATATGTAGCAATTCCGTTCGGTCTCACAAATTCTCTAGCTGTCTTCCAACATATGATGAATGATATCTTTCGAGAGTATCCAGATGATTTTGTTGTAATATACCTTGACGATATCTTTATATTCTCCAAAAATCTAGAGGATCATGAATGTCATGTAAAGAAAGTCCTACAGAAATTAAGAGAAAAAGGATTATATGCAAAATTGGAGAAGTGCTCTTTCCATAAGACAGAAGTGGAATTTTTAGGGTACATTGTATCAGATAAAGGAATTTTTATGGAGCCTAAGAAGATTCAGATTATCCTTGATTGGCAACCACCTTCATGTGTTCGAGATGTATAATGTTTTCTAGGGGTTTGCCAATTTCTATAGGATATTCATCAAACATTACTCCAAGATAGTGATACCTCTTACCAAGCTTATAGGGAACTCCAAATTCTCATGGATAGAAGAAGCAGAAAAAGCCTTTCAGACCTTCAAATCAGCATTCACTACTGATCCAATTCTAGTTCATTCTGATTCCAATAAGCCCTTCTTCCTAGAGACAAATGCATTAGACTTTGCCCTAGAGGCCATTCTTTCCCAATATGGAGATGATGGACACCTACATCTAGTTGCATATCATTCAAGGAAATTTTTCCCTCTAGAAATTAATTATGAAATTCATGATAAAGAACTTCTTGCCATAGTGGATGCTTTTGATACCTGACATCACCATCTAGAAGGAACAACTCATAAAGTTACTGCATACACAGATCACAAGAACCTAGAGTATTTTATGACCACCCCCATCCTCAATAGAAGGCAATCTCGATGGAGTAAATTTCTATCCAGATTCGACTTTGTCACCATATACCATCTCGGACATCAACAATGTCAGTTAGATGCCCTGTCCAGAAGATCTTACCTTGCACCAAAGAAGGGTGAGGAGGCCTTTGATCAACAAGAGAGTGTATTACTCAAGCCCGAGCATCTCTAGTTAGCAGCTATCTCTTCAAGCCATCATGAAGATTCAGCCGTGAATCATTTGATCCATGAGAACCTACCATAGGATGAATTATTTTGTAACATTAAGCAGAAAGCTCAAGAAGGAAAAGTCCAAGAAGTAAACAAATTTCAAGAAAAGGATGGATTACTACTCTATAAGAACCTATTGTATGTCCCTCCAGGAAAGCCTAGGATCCAAATACTTCAACAATGTCATGAAAATCAATAATAGAACTCATATGAAGGGATTTTTGGTGGCCTTAAATGTGAAGGAAGTCAAAGAATATATCCGAACCTTTGACACTTGCAATAGATCTAAGGTACCCCAACATAAAACTCATGGCCTCTTGCAACCTTTACCTATTCTAGAGAGGCCATGGACCATTGTATACGGATTTCATCATAGATCTACCAAAGTCAGATAAGTATGATGCCATTCTTGTTATTGTGGATAGATTTACAAAGATGGCACACTTCATTCCAACTACCAAGGCAATCACAGGTGCAACCATTGCTAGAATCTTTCTCAGATACATCTTTAGGCTTCATGGAATGCTTGATGATATTATCAGTGATCGAGATCCACAGTTCATATCTAGCTTTTGGAACAGTCTTTGCAAGCTCCTTGATGTTCAAGTTAAACTATCCACAGCAAATCATCCAAAGACTGATGGCAAAATAGAACGGGTGAATCAATTCCTAGAGCAATATCTTCATAGCATCTGCAAATATATTCAAAATGATTGGTTTGAGCTTTTATCCTTTGTAGAGTTTGCGTATAACAATAGCATTCATACATCTACTAAGGAGACTCCCTTCTTTGCAAATTATGGAAAACATCCAGGGATGGATATACAACTCTCAAATCATGTCAAGAACCCAGTTGCATGAGATAAGGCCCAGTACTTGATGGACATTCGCAAAGAACTCAAGGAAGAGATCCATAAAGCTCAAGAACAATATAAGCAATATGCAGATCAACATCATGTTCAGAATCCATTGTATCAAATTGGGGATAAAGTATGGTTACTTAGAAACAATTTGAAAACCTCAAGGCCTTGTGCAAAGTTAGATCATCAAAGATTTAGTCCATTCACCATCTTGGCCAAGATTAATCGAGCCACCTTCAAACTCTAGCTACCAAGTACCATGAGAATAGATCCAATTTTCCATGTATCCATGTTGGAACCATATCAGATTTCACCATTGAGGGGGGAGAGGCCTAGTCCTTCACCACCTATCGAGATCCATGATCATGAAGACTTTTAAGTCAAGCATGTCCTAAATTCGAGAAGATCTCGAGGAAGATTGGAGCACCGTATTCATTGGAAAGGGTATGACATCAGTGATCGTACTTGGGAACATGCAAAAAACCTTCAAAGAGCACCAATCAACGTTCGAGAATTCTATAAGACAAATCCAATGAAGCCAAGATACGAGAACATGACCGCTCCTCGTGGAACTCGTTGCTTGCGGGGGAGGTGATGTCATGGACAAAGGAAACCATCCTGAACCTTAGATTCCATGTGAATCCTATATCTCATGATTGGTTCAGAATTAGGAGAAACCAATGCTTCCATTGCATCCAAAATGTGCCAAAACCCTAAGATTGACTATCTATTTCCTAAATTCTAACATTTGGAGGTCCTGTTGGGATTGCTAACATCATTGATGACATCATCAGCTCGCAACTACCCTTGGGAACTACCCTTGAAATCCTATATAAGGAGGCCTTGGCCACATACATACTCAGTCTTGGCAATACCAATCTTGGGAGCTCAAGGAGTCATGACCACCAAGTAAGTACTTTCAAGTTCCAGTTCGAGTTCTAGTCTTGTCTCTTGCTCTAGTCTTGTCTAGTCTTGTATCCTGGACATCTAGCCTTGTCCTCCTGTAATCTCATAGTACAAGATCTTGTCGAGTTATTTCTTGTATCTAGTTCATCTACCTGAAGGGGGTTCTTGTAATCTAGAGATCTTGATCCATACTTACGATCCCACGTTGTGGGATCTCCTATATCATTTCTAGCTAAGTTATCTATACCTATTAGTCCCAGGTTGTGGGACTCCTTGTATCAATCACATATTCTTGTATCATTTTCCCAACATGGGTGTTCTTGTAATCAAAAATATATTTAATGAAATCTTGTCTAGTGTAGTGAGAACGCACAATCTAGTGCTCCCTTGACAATTAGAGTCTCCCTAGAGCCAATCCAACTACCCCCACAAGGTGTGAATCAACTCTAGCCATAGGTCACGAATAGTCTCGGCTTGAGGAATCACGCATCACTGAAAGATATGATGTTATCTAGCTCTCCACATAAACTACATGGTAAGGCTACTGATCAAATCCCAATCGGGATCGACCACCTGATTGCATGGAGCAGTGTGAAGATCCTTACTGGTGCCAATCCACCCATCTTGTATCAGAATAATCATATTGCTAGTCTCATGCTCATAGCTGAGGGTGGGGCTAGTAAGCAAGCCCCAAACAACCACACCCGAAATGATGGTCTAAGGACCAACTCGCTATGCCATGAGTCTCAAAACCTGCCACCAAACTGTTATGCTAGCTGGTAGTTCCATAGGCAATGATGTTGAGACTCTGAGTGAAATCAACAACATGTGCAATTCAAAGGTCTACCCCCATAGCTAAGCCAAGAGACAACAACAATGATCCTTTGGGCCATGAAGCACTAGAACAAGACAACCCATTGATACACTTGGGCAGCCCACATCCATAATAGAAGGACAAGAGGAACTCCCCCATGAGCCCACCACGCCTCCAAGACTCAGCCATAGTAGGAGTGATCGGATGGTGTGATTGAATGATCCTCTGACCCAACTGAGTAGAGTACTGAAAGAATGGGATAGTGAGGGCATCTGAAGGGGAAAAAGGATCACACTACTACCACTACCCTAGGTCCCAAAGAAGAGGAGATAATGGCAGAGCCTCACAGATGCCATCCAGAATGGATCCAAGTGTCTTTTGGGTCAAGATAAATGTGCCAAACACTGCCACGAGCACCAATAACCAGAATCTGTTGGAATGTGCAATCCACAATCATCTCAAAGTCAAGTGTAAGTCTCTCTTCCTCACCAATCTCAAAGAAGAGGATCCCATTTGAAGTAATGTAGTGCACATTAATAAAGAACTTGGTCTAAGTGAAGGCCCCAAGCCAAGACACCCAGGGAGATGGACCATCTTGAGTACCCTAGTCCCTCAGAATAGCATCCTCAACATCCTCAATCATCTCGGGCACACTGTGCATCCTCATACATCTATCCTGCTACCTCTCCTCGATGAGACTCCGAAAGCTGATCCAATCAGCCATGCTATACCCAAGACCTCTGGCAAACTCCCCTTAGGAATCATGGGGTTGAGAGCCTACCATGAACCCCCTCTCCATGCAGATGAGAGGATTCCAAGTAGTAGGTTGACAAAGCTGCTCCTCAATATAAGAAGGTAGGTGTTGAACAAGAGTAGACTGTAGTTTCTCCCAAGATCAAACAGTACTGCAAGCAAAAGGGTCCTCACTCCGCCACGAAAAGCCCATGCACCTCATCTCAACAAAGATCCATTTGATCTCAAGCAAGCAAGGCCCACCAGCAGGAGGAGCAAAAAGGCCCAGTCATTGATGAAGAAAGTCCTTCCAAGGCTTAGGGCTAGGAAGCAGACCAAGAATAACAAACTTGCCCAACAAGGCTCTTCTCTGACAAGCCAGGTAAATGATCTCAAGGCCACCATGCTGAAGGGGAAGGTTGATGACCAGCCAAGCAACCTTATCCCTCGTGGGGTTTTCATCTCCACCAAACCAAGGAAAGTTCCTTATTAGCTACTGAATCTGGATAATACAAGAACACAAAAAGATCCAACACGAGGTGACCTACTAAATCATCATCTTACTCCTGATGGTCATGAGAAGAGGAGAGACCTACTGTTCGGCCAAAAGATCAAGATCAATGTGGCAACCAAGGTATTTAACCATTGTGTTAGGAGGGATCCTTTGAAACTGCTCATAAGGATTCCATGTAGGAAGATCATACGATCCAACCCACACTCCACAAGACTTGTGCCGATTAATCTTGGCATGAGAAGCATCATAGAATCTCTCCAAAGCATGCTCGAATCTGATCAAGTTGTCCTCCTTGCCCTATAAGTAAATGGTGGTGTCATCAACAAACTTAGCAGCCAACATCATCTCTTCCCTCTTGATGTAAAAAGAGTTGATAATCTACAAGCAAGTCACAAGGGAGTGGGCATAGTATCCCCCGACTCAAGAAAACTGGGAGTAGATCACCTTTGGGACCTCTGGAACCCCCCTCTACGAAGGAAGCAACCATAGGGGCATGATTAGAAAAGCAAGAACCTACCACAAGGCAAGTCTCTCTGAAGCCACAACCTCAGATCCATGCATGGTGGTCTTGCTACCCCCTGACAATCCTCAATTGCCTCAATCATATTGAAGTTACGTGCTACGCACCAAGCATCAACATACAAAATAGCATCAATGATTTGTGACCAGAAAGTCGCACACTCACTCTCATGGTTTGGGGCATACAAGGTCAAGAACCCATATCTCCTATCCCCATGCAATAAAATCATCCAAATGACCTTTTTGAGAATAATCTCCCCTCTATCCACAATTGCCAATGATAAGGATTCCCCAACAAAAATACATACACCACCTTGAGAGCCATGGGGATTGTACCCAACAGACCAAAAATCCTCCCCATGTCTTTGTAACAGTTGCCTGCATTTTGACATACAACTCAGTGAAAGAGGGTGCTCCTAAAGCATTAGGATATCAATGGACCCAACAATAAAAAACTATCTATGCTCTTGTTGAAGGTGAGTCCCATAGCAACTAAATTGAGGCCTGCCTAGCCACGAAACATTCCATGAGAGCACCCTCATGCATGTTACCGTTAGTGTCCATGTGAAAGGCCAAATGGCCATCGTACACTTCTTTGTATATGTTCTTTAATAAAACATATAGTGGCCTGGTCAGTCACAGACTGTAAGTTCGACTGCATTTGTAAGACCTAAGAAGTCTGTCTTCGTGCTCCCTGTGTACTGTGTTTTCTGCGTATTCTACAGCCTTTGTGTGGAGTACTGTGTGCGGCGTCAGGAGCTCGGTTTTCAACTCCGAGCATATCGTCGTGGAGCTCTCGAGAAGGAGAGTGCAGCGCGGTGCATCGCCATCGAAATACTGCACTGGTATCAGAGCAGTTCGAGGCAAAAAGCTTTGTTCCTTTTGTGCGAGCGAAGCGAGCACCCCCCCCCCCCCCCCCCAGGCTTTCTCCAAGGCTTATGACTAAGGCGGAGACCAAGGCATAGACCTTGGCATACCTTGTCATCCGAGTCACCGAAGTCATCGTTGGCACCGTTGGCTGCGCGTGAGGGAGGACCTCAACGATCAAGGAATATAGAGGTTCCCGGTACTTCCCGGGAGGTCACCCATCCCAGTACTGTTCCCCCCGGAGCTTGCTTAACTGTGGCAATCTCTTGCCACTAAGCTACACTCTTGTGGTGTTTGAAGAAGGGGAAAGACTAAGGTTGACATTACCTTGAACAAGTTTTGGTCCCTCAAAGCTTCATTTTTGCTTTTAAAGCCTATTTCTGAAGCAATTTTGGGGTGTTTTTGGAGCCATTTCGGAGTACTTTCGCACGTAGTTCTCTTCACACAGGTCCAAGAACATCAAGAAGAGTGTTCCTTGTACTTCTCAGACAATAAATATCAACCTTTGGGGCTGTATTTTCAGCCACACTCGTAAAACTACAGGTATCTTGAGGGGTTTTCAGTTTTGGTGGGAGCAGTTGCTGCAAATTTATGTAGGTTTTTAAAGCCTAAAACATCAGAGTTGACAGACACTTGCAGGTGTTATTGGCTAGTTTTTGGGCTGTGTATTCAGCCTTTTAGTGTCATTTTACTGCATATATTGAGCACATACACACCATGTACGCTTTTGTGGATACCGCTTATGTACGTCCATGTGGGCATTGATATAGCGGTTACGTTCTTTGCATAAAGCCTTTTACGTTTGATAAAGAGGGTCGTGGTGAGGTTTTCTTAACTGGGAGACACCCAGATGTCGGGGTCTCTTCAGTGATGCAGGTGGAAGACTTACCCAGCCTCGCCATAGGAGATGTATGATAGTTGTTCATAGGTGCTCGATAAGCCTAGTTGGCTTCTATTGGGTAACTGATTATATGCAGTGGAGTCAGTGATTCACTATGCAGGTAGACATGTCAGTACTTGCAGTTTTATGATACTTTGACACTGGTCATATGCTAATTTTGCAGAGGATACTCTGGCAAAATTTTTCCAGATTTCTGGTTTAGTCAATTATATAGTGGTCGATTTCCTCCTTGATACACTTATTTGTTGGTGTTCGGACTCTTCTAGCTCCATTATCATTCTATTCAGTTCTCTACGATCATGGCATCAGAGGTCTCAGGCACATCTGGTGGATCAGGGTCTAGTGCTAGCGTTCCGAGGAGGAGCTATAACTTGCAGGGCAAAGACCATTTTGAGATCCGAAAATTTGATGGCACAAACTTTGCTCTATGGAAGAATCAGATTAAAGATGTGCTGATTCAAAGAAGGCAATGGAAGCCAGTAAATGGGATTTCAAAGAAGCCTGCTGACATGGATGAAGATGATTGGGATGAGTTAGATGAAATGGCCAGGTCTACCATTCGCTTGCACCTGGCAGATAATGTTTACTTTACAGTATTAGACTGTGAAAGTGCAGAGGAGCTTTGGAAGAAGTTATGCAATACATATGAAAAAGAGACGGCATCAAATAAAGTATATCTGATGAGAAAATTATACGACCTTCGTATGAAGGACACAGATAGTGTTGCTGCTCATCTAAATGGGTTTGATGCCATATTCTCCCAGTTACAGGCTCAGAAAATGGATATGGACAATGAAATGAAAGCAGTATTGATGTTATGCACCCTGCCATCATCATGGGATACATTTTGCACAGCTATTAGCAATAGTGCACCAGGTGGTAAACTCGTCTATGATGACATATGTGGAGCACTCTTGAGTGAGGAGATTCGTAGAAAATCTATGGTTGGCACTCAGAGTGGAGATGCATATAATGTTCGTGATTCTTACCAAGGAAAGAATCAACAACGTGGCAGGAGCAAGAACAAGGAAAAGAATGGTCAACGGAATAAGAGCAGAAGTAAATCAAGGAAGAGGGATATTGAATGCCATTATTGTCATAAGAAAGGACACATGAAGAAAGACTGTTATGCATTAAAGAATGCTAAAGGTAAAGGACAGAATGTTGATGGGCATGTTAAACAGTTACCTGCACCATCTACTTCGACTGTGAAGATTGAAGAAATTAATGCTATTTCTGATGACGCTGATGTGTTGACACTTGATAGTACTGTGTCATCTGAGGCACTTATGGCTGATTCTCTTTCCCACACCTGGCTGCTAGATTCTGGTGCTTCTTTCCATGTGAGACCACATAGAGAATGGTTCTCTAATTATGCAGCAAAGTCTCTTGGTACCGTGAGACTTGGTGACTCTTACCAGTGTGATGTTGTGGGGATTGGAGATGTAGTTGTGCAGTTCATTGACGGTTCAAAATTTACTATGCATAATGTATGCCATGTACCTCAGTTATCACACAGTTTGATGTCAGTTGGTCAACTTGATGACCTTGGTTACAAGGTGGTCTTCTATGCTCAGTCCTTTCGTATATCAAAGGGCAATATGGTTATTGCAAAAGGAAGGAAAGTTGGCTCACTTTACCCTTTATTTGTATCACAGAAAGAACACTTGTTAGCTATTACTGAACAGCCTATGGCTTGTATTTGGCATGGTCGTTTGGGCCATATATCTCGTAGTGGAATGGAAAATCTTTCTCGTTCTGGCTACTTACCTGTGTTATCTTTCTCTGATTTTTCATTTTGTGAGCATTGTCAATATGGAAAGCAAACCAGAAATGTGCATAAAACGCACATTGACTCTTCAATTCAGCCTTTAGATCTTGTTCATACAGATGTGTGTGGTCCTATGCCCACTAGGTCCTTAGGTGGTTCTCTTTACTTTGTCACTTTCATAGATGATGCTACTAGAAAAGTCTAGGTATATCCTATCAAATCGAAGGATGATGTATTCCCTACTTTTAGAAAATGGCTTGCTTCAGTTGAGACTAAAAAAGGAACTAAGCTTAAGGCTTTACGTTCAGATAATGGGGGTGAGTATACCTCACATGAATTCAGCCTTTTTTGTCAGTGTAGAGGGATTCGTAGAGAGTTTACAGCTCCTTATACCCCAGTACAGAATGGTGTAGCTGAGAGGATGAATAGAACTATTCAAGATAGAGTAGTCTCTATGTTGCATCATGCAAACCTCTCACAAGGTTTTTGGGCAGAAGCAGTATTGATTGCAGTTCATGTGATTAACCTTTCACCTAGTACTGCCAAAGGTCTGAAAGTGGCACAAGAGTTATGGACAGGGAAACCACCATATTATGATCATCTTCGAGTTTTTGGGTGTGAAGCATATGTTCATATACCCAAGAATCTTAGACAGAAGTTGGACCATAAGTCAAAAAAATGCATTTTTCTTGGATATGGTCGAGAAGGACAATTTGGATATCGCTTATGGGATCCTGAAACACGGTCAGTGATCAGAAGTAGTGATGTCATTTTTAATGAGTCTAAGATGCATAAACAGCCCATTAAGGAGGTTGAAGTGAGAAGAGTGGTGTTTGAGGATACTAGTCCTCCGGTTAGCATGCATAAAAATGCTGCACATAGGGATGTTCAAGAGAATGTCCATTCAGATCAGTCTGCACATGTTCCTGTTCAGCAACCATTGAGACGTTCTGCACGTGTCTCATATCCACCTGATAGATACGTTCTAGCTTTAGATTTTGTTATGTTAACAGATGTCGGTGAGCCCTCTTGCTACAAAGAGGCTATGCAGACAGAGGATCATGTCAAGTGGGAGCGTGCCATGAAGAGTGAGTTGGATTCTATTCACAAGAATGATACTTGGGACTTAGTACCTTTGCCAAAGGGCAGGAAAGCTTTACCATGTAAATGGGTATATAAGTTGAAATTCACATCAGATAGTGCTTCTCCAAAATATAAAGCACGACTTGTTGCAAAGGGTTTTAAGCAACAACATGGTGTTGATTTTGAGGAAATCTTCTCTCCAGTGGTCAAGATGACTTCTTTGCGCATGTTGCTTGGATTCGTTGCAATGGAGGACTTAGAGCTAGTCCAAATGGATGTGAAAACAGCTTTCTTGCATGGAGATCTTACAGATGAGATCTATATGGAACAACCAGAGGGTTATGTAGTTCCTGGCAAGGAAAGTCTAGTTTGTAAGCTCAAGAAGAGCTTGTATGGACTTAAACAGTCTCCTAGACAATGGTACCAAAAGTTTGATGCTTTTATGAAGTCCCAAGGCTATTCTCGGAGCAATGAGGATCATTGTCTCTACACAAAGAGATGTTCTGATGGCAGCTTGATATGCTTGATACTTTACGTCGATGATATGTTGATTGATGGGAAGTCCTCTTATGATTTGTCAATTCTCAAAAAGAAGTTGAGTCAGACATTTGATATGAAGGATTTGGGGGATGCCAAACATATTCTTGGCATGCGCATTACTCGTGATAGGAGTAAAAGATGCATATACTTGTCTCAAAGTGAGTACATATCCAAAGTACTTCACCGATTCAATATGCAGGGTGGAAAGGCATTGAGTACACCTTTACCCACATATGTGAAATTGAGCAAGGATGACTGCCCCAAATCAAATGAGGAAAAGGAATTCATGACCAAAATTCCCTATCAGTATGTTGTTGGTAGTCTCATGTTTGTATACTTACACTCAGGTATTCTTTATCATTCTTTCTTTTTTCTCCCATAGTTACTCTGGCCATATTGGCCTTTAGTGGGAGATTGTTACCGTTAGTGTCCATGTGAAAGGCCAAATGGCCATCAGACACTTCTTTGTATATGTTCTTTAATAAAACATATAGTGGCCTGGTCAGTCATAGACTGTAAGTTCGACTGCATTTGTAAGACCTAAGAAGTCTGTCTTCGTGCTCCCTGTGTACTGTGTTTTCTGCGTATTCTACAGCCTTTGTGTGGAGTACTGTGTGCAGCGTCAAGAGCTCGGTTTTCAACTCCGAGCATATCGTCGTGGAGCTCTCGAGAAGGAGAGTGCAGCGCGGTGCATCGCCATCGAAATACTTCAATGCAGACGAGGCAAACCAAGCTATTGCAACAATAATGAATCAAGCCATCTTTGAGATTGGTTTGGATGGGGAATAATCTGAGTCCAAACATCCCTGATATGAAGCCACCTGCTCCGATAGAAGCCTCCATAGAATAAGCCAAGTGGATCACTAGCCACCCATGCCATGTCCAAACTGATCTCCTCCTCCTGTATATACATGTATTTGGGAGCACTCCGAGTATCCGCAATCACATACAAGATAAATTGACTCTCCTCAAAGCCAAGAATGAATACACACTAAGTTGTATCCCAAGGCTTGATGAATAAGTTAGTGATAAATAGATCCCCAAGGTGGTGAGATAACTCAATGACCTACGCACGTATGAAGTGAAGTGCCTCCCCAAGAGACTAGTCTGGCTATGTCGCCCTATGTAATGGAAACAAGAAAGCAATAAAAGACTCAAAGGTAATCAGGTTGTGGGAAGGAAGAGCAACTACATGGACCCTAACATGTGCTTGGAGCAAATCCTCCTAACCACCAAAAAAAAAACTCATGAACTCATAGCCAAAAATATCCCCCCATAGATGGTACTCAAAGCTCACTAGCCATGGAGGTATGACAGTCAGAGGCAAAGTGCCGAGGGAGAGATGGGGGTGTGGAGGAGACTGGCCCCCATGGACTGCCCAACTCACTTGAAAGTCATTATCAAGAAACCACCTAGGACCAAAAGGAGAGGCATCAGGCTCTCGAGAAGGTCACAGAGAGGTGGAAGGCCCAAGAGAGAAAACTAGTGGGATAGGGATCAAAGATGAAGATCCATATGAGGGCACTCAAGAGGTATGAATGTCAGAAGGGGATCCCTGCTCCAACACCATGCCATGGTCCACACGATTGTCCTCTTGAAGTGTGTTGAATCGATTACTAGTGGTAATGAACCCTCCTCTGGTAATGGACACGACTACCATCTAAACTACTTCTGATGCCCAAGCTATCACCAACCCATGCTAGAGGAAGAGGGGGCAAACATGTCAATCAGGGCACTAGAATGATGATGAGACCCAACCACCTCCTATGGTAAGGAGCCAAAAGGAGTGGATGAAGTAGGTTGAGGCACTTGTGCAGGTCGCCATGGAGCCTCCTACCTAGAATGTTGTCTGGTTTGATGTCTAGTCCTTGAGGAGCATGCCTCGCAAGGTGACCAACCTTGTGACAAGCAAAAGTCTAATTTGGAAGGTCCAAATACTCGACCTTCTGAATCAACCATCCACTCGAGAGAAGAAAATGCTCAATCTCTGCTTGAGAGAAGTGAAAGCTCAATCACTGTTGACTTGGCCACAATAGAGTTCGTAGTCTGTGGAGCCTCCAAGAAAGTGCCAAGAGAACCTCCAATTTAAGGCAATACAGGTAAATACTCATACCTAAGTTTAGGGAAGGAGGCCTTTAGAGGAAACCCACATGCTTCCTTGGGGATG
Organism: Ceratopteris richardii; assembly: GCA_020310875.1. NCBI lineage: Eukaryota > Viridiplantae > Streptophyta > Polypodiopsida > Polypodiales > Pteridaceae > Ceratopteris > Ceratopteris richardii. The sequence continues at coordinate 176,564,843 of CM035422.1, read as the reverse complement.
AAGACCAAAGAAGAGGCTGTCAATGGCTCAAAGACATGAGTCCATGGGCAGACAAAGGTTCTGCCAGCCCGAACTACAATGGGAGATGAGGTAATCATCCTGGAGGTAGTTCCCGGAGATCCAAGTTCAACCTGGTAAAAGCTACCGCACAAGGTTTGGATATCAAATAGCTTCCCAATCTTGAGAATCAAGCTACTCTGAAGAAGGTCCTTCAGCTCCCCTTGATGGGGGCAAAGTTCAATGAGTTTGAAGATAACTAACCTCACTTATAGATGTTTGACTTCTAAAAACAAACTCGCTCTACTCTCAATGGTAAGGGAGACTCAGATGGGTGATGGAGTCGAGTCGGGTGAGGGGACACATGTATGAGAAGAAAGAGACTTAGTTGTTATTTTAGGGACCCCCTCCCAAAGATGTTTGCCACAAAACAACACCATACAGGACGAGATGATGAGGAAAGGGTGTGGAGGGAGGGAGAGGGGATGGGTAGGTGAGATAGGAGAGACTGGGGGGAATAAGGATGGAGTGGGGTGAGGCCAGTAGGAGGGGGGAGGGAAAAGTTGGGTGGCGAGGGGGTGGATGCAAGGGAAGGGGGGGATGGGGGGGGGGGGGAGAGAGTGATAGTAGGCTAGGGGGGAGATGAATGCCAAAGGAGCCATAGGGGGGAGAAGGGGAAGGTGGGAAGAAGGGTGAGGGAGAAGGTGGGTGCAGTCAGCACCAAGAGGGAGGGGGTTGTGTAGGGGAACAAAAAGAGGTGGATTGTGTGTGCAGGGAGCAGCTTACCGTGTTGCACCACCTAAGAGTTACCTCTTTGTTGCATAGCTCTCACCTTATCTTCATCATTTGATATCCTATTTTTTAACAAAATATGACCTATACTTGATATTCTATGCATGTGTCAAAGATTTGCCTAAGATTTGGGATGTGGTTTTGTCTTATGTGGGAATAAGCGCATACATCATCCACACAAACTTCTAAATTCTTTCTCAAGAAGTCCTTGAACGCATGACACATGAACCTTTGGAAGGTAGCATGTACATTTGTGAGCGCGAATGACATCACACAAAATTCAAAGATTCCCCATTCTATGGTAAAAGCCATCTTATGTTGATCCTCTAGGGCAATGGCTATTTGATTGTAACCTGAAAATCCATCAAGCAAGTTGTAAACTTCCTTGCCACCTACATGTTCCAATAGATGTCAATGATAGGAAATGATGTCAAAGTGAAGTGGGTGATGATGGGATGGGCATAGGTTGGATCAGTCCCTCTATTGTCCTCTGTCCGGTGACTAGCATTTGCACGTTGGGTGCCTTCCTGGGGATAATTCAATGAGCCCCACCTCTGCTTTAGGGGGAGTAGCAAAGCATGTGAACGTGGGAGAAGTACCTCGTGGATGAATGTAGTTGGAGGGGTCAGAGTGGTAAGTGGTTCTGGTAGGAGGAACTCGTGAATCAAAGACGTTGTACTCCTACTATAGTGGTCATAAAAGAAAAGGTAACATCAATAATCAACTCATACTATTCAGTGGAAAATACAATGTTGCCATCCATGGGTGTGTGACAAATACAAAGTATGGGGTAAGAAACCCAAAAAATAATGCCTAAAACATACAAGGTAAAAGATCTTAGAAATAGGTAAGGATCGTCAATGATAGAAACTCCGCTACAGTTGGACAGAATAGGGTACCTCTCTCGGTCTTCTTTGCTATAGGTAGAAAAGATCTCTTTGCTTCACCATAAAACTTTGATCTCTGAGAAACATTAGGAAAAAAAATCCATCCATCAGTATCATGGCAAAATACTCAGAAAAAGAACTATGCCTTTAGTCATGAAAAATAATATGCCTTTGTTTGATTATTTTTAGTTTGATTTCTCTTTTATTTTGATTTGTTTTTCTTTTCCTCATATTTCTATTTACACATTCTTATTTTCCTTTATTTTAAGTTTCTTTTTTATTATTATTTTCTTTTATTTTTATTTCATTTTTTAATTTATTTAAGTAGTAGTTAATTGAAAAAATAAACATAAACTAAATAGAAATCACTTTTTTCTAATCTCTCTCTTTCTCTCTCTCTCTCCCTCTCTCTCTCTTTCTCTCTCTCTCTCACTCACTCTCTCTCTCTAGCAAACCATATCATCCAAAAGCAACGGCAGCCAAGAAGCCAAATCTATTGAGCATAATATCTTTTCATTCTAAAAAGCCATACAATAGGGGTCAATGGATGTGCATAAATATCGATTCACTTTGGAATATCTCCCCTCCATCTTCTTACTTAACAATAGTCCTGAAAGGCATACTTTCTCTTTCTTCATCACATTGTGGACATGGGAAAAGAAGTGGAAGGTGAGTGTCATTGTATGAAGATACCAGTTCATACCGTGTTAACTGTTTCTCTCAAAATAAAAAGACACAATAGTGCAAAGGGAGTTTCCTCTTCCACATATGAGTACATCTCTTTCGATGTGCATTGAACCATTTTCCTATTCAGTTCACCTTTCAAACAAATTCATAGCGCTCATTTGTAGAATTGATGTGCAGGACAAGAGACCAACGAATATGGAAAAGTTTTATCCCATAGAATCCAAATGCATCTACATTTCCCTAACAAGGTTCATTATAGTTAAATTCTCTGCACCACAACTTGCGGAAGGAAAATTAGCTGGCCCTCCACGCCTCCATGCTAAAAGCTTACCACATCTTCATAATGAACAAAAGTAGCCACATGATTCTTGTTTGTCTAAAGGTAATAACAAATGCAAATGACAATTTTTCATGCCATCCTGAAATAAAAATCCACATGGAAGGGCCTATGCAGTGTGGACATTGGTGCTTAAGTTCCTCATACAGATCCTGTACAAAACACTAGCTAGAGGTTCACACGTTTCAACATTTTTTTTTTATCCTACCCACTGAAGAACAACAAGATTTTGCTTCAACTATGGGCGGAATACAAGGAATCTCAGCTTTGAGAAAATCACGCCTCCTCCTTGATAGTAATATGAAGAAATACTTTTTTGCTTCTCTTCTCTCTCTCTCTCTCAACATATTATCTTGCCGCTAGTGATGTGGCTCCTCTCAAACCCATCTTGATATGCCTCAAAACTACCTTATCGGTGGCTTCACTGGGTAAAATTGAAGCCCATTTGGGTGTCGATCGCCTCTCTAGGAGTCCTATGACGCTTGAAAATTATCCATGGAGTGTGTGAGAGTTATGCCATTGTGGTGAAGTGTGGCAACACATAGAAGGGCTGGTTATTGAAGTTTGATAAGTATTAGCAACA